>PVIU01016318.1:0-45223 GCA_004026605.1 Ondatra zibethicus
TTGGGGTAACACTAACCAAGGAAGTGAAAGATCTATTTGACAAGAACTTTAAGACCTTGAAGAAAGAAATTGAAGAGGATACCAGAAAATGGAAGGATCTCCCATGCTCCTGGATAGGTAGGATAAACATAGTAAAAATGGCAATTCTACCAAAGGCAATCTATAGATTCAATGCAATCCCCATCAAAATCCCAACAAAATTCTTCATAGATCTTGAGAGAACAATAACTAACTTTATATGGAAAAACAAAAAGCCCAGGATAGCCAAAACAATCCTTTACAATAAAGGAATTGCCGGAGGCATTACCATCCTGACTTCAAACTCTATTACAGAGCCACAGTAATGAAAATAGCTTGTTATTGGCATAAAAACAGAGATGTTGTCCAATGGAATTGAATCGAAGACCCGGATATTAATCCACAAACCTATGAACACCTCATATTTGACAAAGAGGCTAAAGCTATACAATGGAAGAATGAAAGCATTTTTAGCAAATGGGGCTTGCATAACTGGATGTCAACCTGTAGGAGAATGAAAATAGATCCTTACTTATCTCCATGCACAAAACTCAAGTCCAAATGGAATAAAGACCTCAAAATAAATCCAACCACACTGAACCTGATAGAAGAGAAAGTGGGAAGTAGCCTGCAATACGTGGGCACTGGAGACCACTTCCTATGTAAAACCCCAATGGCACCGACAATAAGAGCAACAATGAACAAATGGGATCTACTGAACCTGAGAAGCTTCTGTAAAGCAAAAGACACAGTCATTAAGACAAAAAGGCATCCAAGTGATTGGGAGAAGATCTTCATTGACCCCACATCAGACAAAGGTCCAAAATATACAAAGAACTCAAGAAACTAGACATTAAAATTCTAAATACCCCAATTAAAAAAATGGGGTAATGATCTGAGTAGAGAATTCTCAATGGAAGAAGTTCAAATGGCCAAGATACTTAAGGTCATGTTCAACTTCCTTAGCGATCAGGGAAATGGAAATCAAAACAACGTTGAGATACCATCTTACACCTGTCAGAATGGCTAAAATCAAAAACACCAACGATTGCCTATGCTGGAGAGGATGTGGAGTAAGGGGAACTTCATCCATGGCTGGTGGAAATGCAAACTTGTGCAACCTCTTTGGAAATCAGTGTGGCAGTTTCTCAGGAAATTGGGAATCAACCTACCTCAGGATCCAGCAATACCACTCTTGGGAATATATCCAAGAGAAGTCCAATCATACTACAAAAGCATTTGTGCAACTATGTTCATAGCAGCATTGTTTGTAATAGCCAGAACCTGGAAACAACCTAGGTGCCGCTCAATGGAAGAATGCATCAAAAAATTGTGGATTATATACACATTAGAATACTACCCAATGGTAAAAAAACAATGACATCTTGAATTTTGCATGCAAATGGATGGAAATAGAAAACGCTATCCTGAGTGAGGTAACCCAAACCCAGAAAGATGATTATGGTATGTACTCACTCATTAGTGGACCCTAGCTATAAAACAAAGGATACTACGCTTTTAGCTCACAAGCTCAGAGAAGCCGAATAGCAAGGTGAACCCAAAGAAAGCAGTTACAGATCCTCCTGGACGTTGGAAGCACGGGGGCGGGGATAGAGGTGGGGTAGGGGGGATAAGGGAAGGGGAGAGGGGGAAGGAGAAGTGTGAAGGGAAGGTCTGGGGAAAGCTTGGGGGAGTGGGAGGGTGGAGATGGAGGAAAGGTGGATATTGGAGAAAGGAATAAGATATCTACATTAAGGGAGTCATTTTAGGACTGGCAAAATACTTGGCCCAGGAGGGGATCCCAGGTGTCCACGGGATGTTCCCAGCTATGTATTTGGGCAGCAGAGGAGAGGGTGCCTGAACTAGCCTTGTCCCAGGGTCTCATTGATGAATATCTTGATCACCACCATAGAAATTTTGTCTGATGCATGGAGGTAGAGACAGGGACCCACATTCACACCAGAGCAATGGACTGAGCTCCCAAGGTCCAGTCAAAGACCAGAAGGTGGGAGAAGAGGAGCAAGGAAGTTAGGACCGTGAGGGGCTGGTCCAGTGTGCCTGAGACAGTGTGCCTGAACTAATGGCAGCTCACCAAATCCAGCTGGACTGGGACTGAACGAGCATATGATCAAAACAGACTCTCTGAATGTGGCTGCCAATGGGGGCAGACTGAGAAGCCATCAATAATGACACCAGGACCTATCTCTTCTGCATGTATTATCTTTTTGGGAACCTAGTCTATTTGGATGCACACCTTCCTAGGCTGGAGGGAGGGGAGAGGACCTTGGACTTCTGACAGGGCAGGGCACCATGCCATCTTTTAAGGAAGCAGGGGGAGGGAGGACGGGTAGAGGGGTGTGGGAGGAGACTGGGAGAAGGGGAGGAAATGTAAAAATTTTATTTATTTATTTTTTGAATGGAAAAAAAATAAAAGAATATAGAAAAAAAGAAGTAATCAAAGGTAATTGCTGACAGATGTCAATTGCATGATTTAGAAGAAACAAACACCAACAAAAGAAATCAAAATAAAAGTTTCTGTAAGTCTTTTCTTGATTAGTCTGTGGTTGTAGCTTGAAAACCCATGAAGAACTCCTTTTTGTCTGTCCTGTTTACCTACTCATAAGCCGTTCCAAGGTACAGACTGACTACGTGTGCTTAGATCACATTAAAATCATAGTTTGCATGCAAGGTCAGTTTTGTTGGTCTTGTTTAATTTTCATGTTTGATTTCATTTTATTAGTATTATATTTCAAGAGCTGAAGTTTTTCTTGTTTTGCAAATTTTTACCTGGAAAAACTAACAAAGTAAAGATTAAATATGATTCCAACAAAAGACTTCCTTGATCAAAATCTCTTTTTTGAATAAGTGTATTGTTATCATTTGGTCTTAGATCCCTTGGCTTGAATAAAGAAAATACTTAATACAAATAGCTTATAGTATGTTTAAAAGAAGTGACATTGTGATTTATATTCTTTGGCCGGGAAGAGGGCTTAGAGAGTAAGGTGCTTGCCACTGTCCCGAGTACCTGAGTCTAATTTCCAGAGCTTACATAGTGGAGGGCTCAGAAAATCAACAGTCCCAAGTTGTCCTCTGGCCTCTCTATATATGTCCCAACCACAAATGAGTGCATGTAAAACTTGATGCACATTCTCATGTGCCTCGTTTTGTAAACATCGTGACTCCCATACAAGATTCAGAAAATCAAATGATTTATTTAATTTATTTTATTATTTTATTTTTACTTTTTGAAAATGCAGCCAGTAAGGTTGAGAAGACCAAATACTGGCTAGTTAGGCTAAAAACCACTAGATTCAGCTCCTAGCTGAGGTTTTCTTTGTGAATAATGCTGTTGCTGACAGGGTTTTGATAATAATGTGTAACCAGTCTCAACTGCAGTGATGTCATGGATGTGGCATTCCACAGAGGGATTCCTGAACATAATGGAGAGCTATGCTGTAGTAAGATTTCTCAAGGGTAGTGAACATGCTCTCCTCCTTTGTGGGGTTCCTAGTGAAAGTCTTTCCAAATCTATGCTGTCTGTGGTGAAAGTAGAACAGCCTTCCCAGACTTGGAGAACATCTTTAAGGAGACTTGCCAAATACAGTTATGTCATCCAAATTGCAAGGCTAGAAAGAGCTCAGAAGTCATGTTGATCATCCCTTTCTCTGTCATATTGAATGCAAGGACATTAGCTTGCTGAACATTTGGGTAGGTCAAAATTTGACAGGACTCCTCTCACAATTTTACTACTGTAGATAAAACATTCCCTTAAAAATATCATGTTAGTAAAGAATTCAGTACTAAAGGCAAGGGAAGCAATGAAGGTGGCACAAAATGACCTTTATAGTTAAAAGAGAAAGTCTATTAAGTGTAATAGCTAAAGAATAAAGATGTTTCTTTTTAATTCTTGAACCTAAAAGTATTATAAATCTATTGACAGTTTTATAAATCTATTAATATACAAAGATGTAAATCACAAGTATTTAAAAACCAAACCAGGGTTGGAGAGATAACTCAGCGGATTATGTGCTAGACACAGCAAGTATGAGAAGCTGAGTTGAATCCCCATAGTACATGTAAAAGATGATCATAATAATGTCTCTGAATTCCCAGCATCCTTATAGAAAGACCAGGAATAGAGATGTGAGAATTTCAGAAACTCATGGACCAGGCTAACCAGGCACAAGCAGCAGAACAACAGTGAAATACATTACATTGTCTCAAACAATTGGAAAGTGAGGATGTATGTCCAAGGTTGTCCTCTGACCTCCTGTGTATATGTGCCGTGGTACATGAGAACTCAAATTCACACAAACACAAACCATATACATACAAATTTTAATAAAAAATATAATAGATTTGTCACAAGATAAAAAGAAATGAATTCCCAAATGTACTATATCAGTGGTTCTTAACCTTCCTAATGCTGAGACCCTTTAATAAAGTTCCTCATGTTGTGGTGACTTCCAACACATGATAAAAATCATTTTGTTGCTACTTCATAACAGTAATTTTCTGTTATTAGTCATAATGTAAATATCTGATATACGGGATATCAACAGTGACCCCCCAAAGGGGATGTGACCCATATGTTGAGAACCACTGTACTACATAAGACTTCTACACCATACACATTATTTTAGTAGAAAAATTGTATAAAATGAGCTTAAAATACAATGTACTATGTGATGGATATTCTCGGTTGTTAACTTAATTACATCCGGAATTAACTAAAACCCACAGGTGCACATCTGTGAGAGATTTTTGCTTAATCAGAAGTAGAAAGTTCTAATTCTAATCTGAATCTTTTCTCCATCTTTCCTGGGTCCACTGGACCAATTTCTCTCCTGCCCACCAGTCCTTGCAACTGCTTATAGAATAATTAACCACCTAGAGGTTTAATATATAATTGTTTGGCCAATGGCTTAGATTTCTTATTGGCTAGCTCTCTCTCTCTTATAATTAACCCATTTCTACTGATTGCCATATGGTCATGGTGTTACCTCTATTCTGCCATCTTTTTCCTTAGACTGTTGCTGGCATATCTCTTCTTAGGCAGTGGCTACATGGCATCTTCTTGACTCCACCTACTCTCTCTTTCTATCTCTGTTAAGATTACCTGCTTGGCTTTATTTTGCTAGTCCATTGACTGAAACAACTTTATCACCAACCAACAAAAGCAGTACCTCTACAGAAGAACATACCACATCATTCAAATAGGAAGACAAGCATTTAATCCAGATCTTGAGGCAGGAACACATACCTTTAATAGAGATCTTTTGATCTGAGAAAACCTGATGTGGGATTCCCGTCTGTATGCTATGAATATGTTTTATTATCATTGGTTAATAAAGAACCTGATTTGGCCTATAGAAGGGCAGAATATAGGTAGGCAGAAAAACTAAACTGAATACAGGGAGAAAGTAGGTACAGTCAACTAGACACCATGTAGCTGCCAAAGGAGAAAGATGCCAGAACCTTACTGGTAAGCCACAACCTTGTAGTGATACAAAGATTAATAAAAATGGGTTAATTTAAGATATAAGAGATCGCTAGAAATATGCCTGAGCCATCAGCCAAACAGCATTGTAATTAATATAGTTTCTGTGTGATTATTCAGGTCTGGGTGGCTGGAAAAATGAAAGAACAATCTCTGCTTACAAATGGTACCCAAACATTTGGCAAGAATATTCACATAAAGCCTAAGAAAGCTTTAAAGTAAGAAAAGGGGATTCTAGAGCCACAAAAATGGGAGTCAATTAGAGCTTCTTGGTAGCTACATATTTTTAGATAAGCTCTGTTTGCTGGCAGTGAATAGAGGCATGGCTTCTTTAAGAGAAGACTTCTTGACTCAGCATTAGCAGCAAAAACTGCATGACTCTTTTAAAAGACAGCTTCTTGATTTGTGACACAAATGGCTCTGGCTCTTTTGAGAGGTCCTGTTACAGAACACTTGAATGGGGTTTGTGGACTGCGTGTTACTTGGTGGTGGCATGGGCCAGTTGCTTCTGACAGTTGGGATGATAAACATGGCTTCCAGAGCTGGTAGTAAATGGACCTCTGCCATGTTGGAAAGCTGAGCAGGGTGGAACCAACAGCCAAAGAGGCTGCTCTGGTCCTAGACATGCCTGCTTAACAGTTTACAACAGTGATCAAAAAAGGATTACAGATAAGCAAACAATAAAGACAGATTCAGACATAAATAAACCTCTCTAAATGGGTCACAGTGTGTTTAAAAATTGTACATAGGCTTAAAAAAAGAAAATGGGTATAGACAGTTATAAAAAGAAATACTGTTAAAAAATAAAACAAAGTCGTTAAAGAGATAGTAAAAAATAATATAAAACAAATAAGCCACATAAAAGTGGAAAATACACAGAGAGTCTGAGTTGTACATATTATTGTATTTTCTTTGATTTTTTATTTTTTACTTCAGAGAGACATTTGATTTTGGGGGCTGATAAGGTAAACCAACATATATATTTTAAAATTATCTTGACTTCAAAATTTGAGTCTAAGGATATGTTACTTTGGAAAAGCGGTTCTGCTTCTGTTTCCACAGAAGACGAGAACCTGTGGATTCTTTCCAAGCTAATGTGGTTTGATGGAAGAAGACTTCCCAAATGGTCTCCATGAACCTAGAAATACTTTGCCTAACAAACAACAGGAAGCAGTTTGGAGAAAACAATATACAAATTCCCAAAATGATTGCTTATAAATGTTTGCTTTCATTTAAGGGGGGGTGATTATAAGTGGTTAACGCTCACAGTAAATCTCTTTCTTAAAAAGAGGGGGATATGATATAGAAATGAATACTTTACATTGGTATGGACTTTGGCTCATTGATACAAATTTAAGGTCAATTTTGTTATATGTATATTTCTATTCTTTAAGGTATTATGTTTATATAACTCATTTTAAAATGTAAAATGTACAATTAAAACTTATGGATTAATAGATGGTCATTTATAATAGTCAAATTTATAGTCATGTTAATTAGGTTTTCTAGATACACAGAAAAATATTTCAGTTAGATAAATAATCTTCAACACTTTAAAGACTTACAGAATATGGCATTTAAAAGATTTTAAGAACTTAGACTTTTCTCAACAATAAGACACGTCTGCTCCTGGCAGCACCAATCTAATTCAATAGGAAGATGGGCATATAATTGGCTCCTATGGAGTTGGTTAGCCATTTGGGCAAGAAACTGCTCTTGCCTGGACTGCTTGATGGTATGCTGTATGAACTGGACATGCAGGACCCACAGAATAATGGCTGCTTAACTTGCCTAAAGGTGAGACAGTACCTCAGCATTCCTGCTTCATGAAAGAATCTACCAGACATTCTGCAGGGCACAGAAGAAAAGGACTGAATGACTGCCAATATAAGCAAAACAGCCTTTCAAATTTCCTGCTTCATGGAAAAGTCTGCCAGATACTATGGGCCTATAGGCTGAAGATGGATGCCTCAATGATACAGAAGAACTTTAGGTGACTGTCAAGGCAGCAAGATATCTCTGTCAATTCTAGAGTTTTGGAAGTTGCTTACAATGTACTTCCTGCTTACTTAGGTAATATTATATCCTTCTGGGGTCTTTGAAGAGTTAAAGACAGATAGTTATAGTTATAGTTTTTCCTTAGTTATGATAAAAGATAAATTAGATATGAAACTTTCCAGATGCAAATAGACTAAATATTGTGAGTATAATTCTTGCTTGATACCTGTTTTGTTATGTGTATTTTTACTATGCTAAAGTTAAAACCTTACTTTTTATTTATACAGAAAAGGGGAGATGATGTGGGATGTCCTTGTGCATATGTGTTACTCTTATAGGTTAATGAATAAGCCTGCCTTGGCCTATGGCAAGGCAGAATACTACCAGGTTGGAAGAGAGAGAGAGAGAGAGTAGGCAGAGTCAAGGAGATGCCATGTGGGTGACAAAGGAGAAGGACACTGGAATCTTACCAGTAGGCCACAGCCTCATGGTGATAAAAAGATTAATAGAAATGGCTAACTTAAGATGTAAGAACTAGCTAGGAATGTGCCTAAGCTATTGGCCAGACAGTGTTGTAATTAATATAGTTCTGTGTGATTGTGCGGGTCTGGGTGGCCAGGAACCAAAATGAAGTCTCCATTTACAACCTCCCTGTTTATTTGGACAGAAAAGGAGAGATGATGTGGGATTCTGCTCTGTATGCTGTGAATACATTTTATTACATTGGCTAATAAAGAAGCTGCTTTTGTCTATGGCAGGGCAGAATATAACAAGGCAGGAAATCGAAGCAGAGTTAGAGGAAGAAAAAAGATAGAGTCAGGCAGACATCATATAACCACCCAAGAAGCAAGAGGTAACAAACCATGAGCCTCATGGTAAAGTATAAAATAATAGAAATGGATTAATTTAAGATGGAAGAGTTAGTTAATAAGAAGCCTGAGCTAAAAGGCCAAAGAATATGTAATTAATATTAAGCCTTAGAATGGTTATTTCATAAGCGGCTGCAGGAGTTAGTGGGCGGGACCCAGTGGGTTGAGAGAAACTGGTCCAGGGGAACCAGCAGGATAGAGAATATTGAAAGTTACAAAAACCCACCTCTAATCTGGACCACACCCAAGGAGGCCTTTGCTGTTTGCCTGGTTCTTCCTTCACTACCAAGTACATTCTTTCACTGGAATCAGAGCCAACTTCTACAAGATTCTAGCATGTACTAAAGACTAGTTGAGACATACAGCCTTGTGGACTGAACAACTACTGGATTCTTGGGCCTTCTGTTCATAGGCAGCCATTGTTGGACTAGCTGAACTACAGTTTGTAAGTCATTCTAATAAATCTCCACTGTGTGTGTGTTTGTATGTATACATGCACATGCATGAATAAGTTATAAGCAGTTATATAATTTTATATATAGAAAAGATTAATTTTAAAAAGCTTAGAACAATGGAGAGATAGCTCAGCAGTTATCTGAGGGCACTGATTATTCTTCCAGAGGACCAAGGTTCAATTTCCAGCACCCACAAGGTGGCTCACCAACATTAGTAACTTCAGTTCTAGGGCATTGCCTTCTTTTGATGCACATGGTGTGCATACATACATGTAGGCAAAGCATTCATACTTAAAGAATGAAATAAATCTTATTTTTTAAGTTTAGAATCCTATAAAGGAAGTTCAAAAGCACCTCCATAAACTGGGTTTAGAAGGATTTTATGCCCTGAGGGAATTTTTGAAAAAGGACTCTAGGAAATTCTCATCAGTTCACGAAGTAACATAACCAAATGGTGAACAATCAATTTATTTATATAGCCCATCATTATGTCTAATTTGGGGCCTTTGAAAAGGAGACATGACTACAGCTTTACAACATTGTGAATTAGTCCTAAGTTCACAATGATATAGAACGTTAGCTTCAGCAGGAAGCTTGACAGCAATATCACATCATACCACTATTCTTGGGGCTTCAGTAAAGAATCTCACAAGTTGGAAACTTAACCCTAGAACATATATACAAAAGTCAATAATAACTGAGAAGGCCAGGTCTTAATTCTGGCAGGTTCTATCAACCAATACATTCCTCTATCCAAATAGATCTCTGAAAGTTAATAACTAGTTGTGTCTTCAGCTGTTACAGGTCCCTTAGAATATTCCTCCTTAAGCAAGGTCTCCTCTACAGACTAGACTATGATATATAGGCTACTGCCCTGGGCAAAGCTAGTTATACCAACTTTGAAGAGACTGCAGAAGAGTTAGATTAAAGTATAAAATTGTGATCATCTCATACCACTGAGACGGAAGGAGAAAGGGAGGGAAGGAAATAAAGAGAGGATAGGAGAGGAAATTGTGCCTGAAAAGGAAGAAAGGCAAATAGACTTGCCCAGGAGCAGGTATGGAGTACCACAGAAGGATGTGGGAATGGATGATGGTATAGAAGACATTGTACGTGCTGGACAAGAACCACATAGATTTCCAACTAAGCACAGTGCTACTGGGCCTAAATGATGTCATTTCTAGAGCTTCTTTGAAAGTGTATGTGTTTAAAAGCCTGAAACATTTTTAGAAGGAATATTTTTCACCACTCTTAATTTGGCCATTTGTCACTACTTTTCAAGTATTTCCTTTCAGATTGAACTTGTTAAGAAGGTGGAGAAGCACCTTTGGTGGTGTCCCCCCATCTCCTACACTATGGACTCATACATTTTAAAGTTCAGGAAAGATTAGGAACTATAGCTTTGATGGAAGAAGTATAGTCTTGTTGGAGGAGATGCAAGGCCTAGACCCTTTCTCTCTCTGCCTGTTGCCTGTGAATCAAGATATAAGCTCTCAGCTACTACTTCAGCACCACACTGAAAGTGTAAGTAAGTATCCAGTTAAGTGCTTTGCTTTTTATAAGTTGCTTTGGTCATGCTGTTTCTTCACGGCAACAAACAGTAACAAAGAAAGCACCTACACATAATTCTCCTTCAGGAAAATATGGTGAGCCATGTGTCCTGGGTGGGACTCAAGGACTCCATGGAATACATCAAGGGTCCTAGGAACAAGACTGCTCTTACTTTCATTATCTGTTTTTGTTTGTCATTCATCTTGTAAGGAATTGCCCACAGTGTCTCTCCCATCACCAGAGGGAGCAAGTAATAGAACCTTCAAATATTAAATAAAATACTGGTTCTGATCCATAATCTCCTATCCATGATACCTAAATTTTAAAAAAAAAAGATTTTTTTTAAAGCCTATTAGGCAGTAAAACCTAAGCCTTGGGAGGAGGATAACAAGTTCCCAGGGACAATAGCAAACATTTCAGGCAGGAAATCTGCCCTTCATGAAGCAGAGCAAAAATGTCCCTTTTGCTCAGATGTGAGTAGGGAATATGACTTCTTCTAAAATGTGCAATGTGAAAAAGAGAGAGAGTAAGTTCTGTTGGTGTGGGAAGTCCTTCTGGATATATGTTGCTTTTATTGGTTAATAAATAATCTGGCTTGGCCCATGATAGAGAAGAATAGAGCTAGGTAGGGAAAACTCAACTGAATGCTGGGAGAAAAAAGGCCATATATCTGCCAGAGGGGACAGATGCAAGCTGTCAGCTGGAACCTCGCTGGTAGGCCAGAACCTCGTGGTAAAATATAAAATAATAGAAATGGATTAATTTCTATTGGATTAAGATGTAAGAGTTAGCCAGAAATATGCTTAAGCTATTGGCCAAACAGTATTGCAAATAATACAGTTTCTGTGTGATTATTTCTGGAGTCTGGATGGCCGGGAAATGAACAAGCAGCTTCCCTCAACAATTTGTGGTAGAGAAAGCACAGCTGGAGTGTCAAAGTTATCAATAGTGATGTCGTATGGAAAGCTTTTCTTACGGATGCTGAACATGATACTTCCATGGCCTTCCCACACCTCCTCAACAACATCCAGTAGACATGAAAGAAATAGCAGACATTTCAATTTAATGCTAGATACCTGAGTGCCAAGGTCATCCAAGACAAGAAACACGTGAGAAACCATGACAGCCAACTGGTGTCTTCAGAGATGTGACAACCAGTGTCATGCTGTATCCTGACTATACCCTGGAAGAGAAAAAAAAACAGTTAGAAGATACTAAGAAATGTAATACAGACTTCAGTAAATGTACCCATACTGACTGTGACAAGGGAACATATCAAATGATTTTTATTAGGTTTGCCTATTTTGTATGTGTATGTGTATAGGCACAGTCATGCCATGGCAGTCAGAGGATTACTTGTGGGTCATCTCCTGTCACTCAGGTCATCAAGCTTGGGACAAGCTCCTTTACCTGCTGAGTCATCTTGCTGACCTAACAAATGCACACATTAATATGAAAAACTGCACACAGGACATGTGAGAAGTCTTCATTTTTTGCAAGACTCCTACAGATTTGAAGCTGATCTAAATTTTTAAAATAAAATTTACTTAAAAAACAACTATAATTGCCATAAAGCTATTTGTATTTATTTAACAGATGTCCATTTCGTAGATTTTGCTGTGAAAATTTAGTAACCACAATTATAGTATATTAAAAACTCCTCTTAAAATACTCTAAAATCAATGTAATACACATCTTATGGACAGATATACTTAGAAATAATTGAATTTCTGAAAAGTGCTGAATTCTAAAAACACTTGCCCTTAACAGTTTCAGATAAGCACTGCTAGTGGTAGCAATAATAATTGTGATTGCATTTCAATCTTATGTATGGTGACTTTAATATGTACTTCCAGTTTACTCCAAAACTCTAGCCAAGATTATACTGGCATTTACTGTTTATTAAAAAGATAAATTATGTTTATATAATAAGCTGTCCCTGGCCCAGGCTGGTAGAAGCACAGTTCTAGGAACTGCTTGGGAAGGTACTAGAATCTAAATGCATAGGAGTGGGGGTAAGGTGGGCATTATTCTTGGCCCTCCAAATGTCTCTCTTTATGCAGATGGCTGTACCAATCAGTGAAGGTCATCTGGTTGCTTCAAAACAGAAGTCTCTAGCCTGGATCACAACCTCAGTCTCAGTTATAAGTCTGGAGTTCTCCCATGCAGGCCCTGGGGATGGAACCCAAAACTTCTGGAAGAATTTTCTTAACTACTGAGCCATCTCTCCAGCCTCCAAGCCTCCAGGTTCCAACACTGATTTTTTTGCTTGCCCCTGATGGTAACCTTTTTCTATCTTGATGGTCTTCCAAAGAGAAAATAGAATCAGTGACTACAATATTAACCTGGAGAATGATCTGTGAAAATTTTGATACTTTTATCTCTAAATCAAACAGCATTAAAAAACACAATTAAGTTCTAATGATTTGCAAAAGATGCTGGCAAGCACTCTGATTCAAAACTCTTTTAAAGTGTGAAATTCTTAGGTCCTTAATCGCTTACCTTGATTTTAAGTATAACAGAACTTTCTGTGTGCTGGACAGCTTATTTGGGAATTGGCTCCTTTCTGAGGGTACCAGGTCCGAAGGGGCAGATTGCTGCTATTCACGGGTGAGAAAATAAGATTAAAGACAACACAAACTCTTCTGTCTGTCATGCAAAACCGTTCTCTACCCACAAGGCATTATTTAGAAATGAACATCATACTTGCTCAATAGTCTCTCTATTGAGTGTATGTTATTGGGGAAGGGAAACAAAATTCACAGCTAGAAAACTGAAAATCTCTGGTAATTTAGCTACACTGTCTTTTCCTACTACTCATAGGAGGTACGTTTTAGCTCTGCCTTCATCTCCTTGGCTTGGCTCTGCCTATATAACTAAACGTCAGGCATCACCCCTTTATCTCCTTGGCTTGGCTCTGCCTATACAACTAAACGTCAGACATTACCCCTGAAAGCAGTTTATCTTTCCCAGCACCCCCAGACACGATGTGTCACACTCTGTCCACAGCACCCCCAGACACGATGTGTCACACTCTGTCCACAGCACCCCCAGACACGCTGTGTCACACTCTGTCCACAGCACCCCCAGACACGCTGTGTCACACTCTGTCCACAGCACCCCCAGACACGCTGTGTCACACTCTGTCCACAGCACCCCCAGACACGATGTGTCACACTCTGTCCACAGCACCCCCAGACACGCTGTGTCACACTCTGTCCACAGCACCCCCAGACACGCTGTGTCACACTCTGTCCACAGCACCCCCAGACACGCTGTGTCACACTCTGTCCGGAGACATTCCATCCGCTGGTGGCAGCTGAGTGCCCACTATGAACTGGGAGATCTGGGGAAGTGACACCAGCACTGGTGACTCACATCTTACTTCTATGCTTCTGAATGTCACAACAAACAACCTTTTTAAGTTTTATACATGAGCAGAGTCCTAGAACAAGTGAAGTTGTTCCTCCCTGTCTCCTGGAACTGCTAAGGAAACTTTTTTTCCTACTAAGATATAATTGCATCAAGGTCTCCCTTCCCTTTTTGCCTCTAACTTTTCCCATATTCATCCCCTTGTGATCCCTAAAATCATGTCCTCTATTTCATTAATTGTTGTTACATATATATGTTTGTATAACACATATATACTCAGACACATATAAATACAACCTGCACAGTCTACACAATGTTACTTGTATGTATATGATTTCATGACTGACTGCTTGGTATTAGATAACCAATTTGAAGGTTCCTCTGGGAAAGACTATTTCTCCCACTTCAGCATCCCTTAGTTGCCTCCAGTTCTTTGTACGGTGACCATTACAGAAAATGACAAGTGATAAAACTGCAGAGAACAAGTGACCAATGACCATGTGGTACCCAGCTCCAACTGATACAGCTACAACACAATTCCTTCACTGAAGACTCAGGGATCATGTCAGCTGGGGGTAGGAAAGATTGTTAAGAGCCAGAGGAATGGGGAGGTTGTTGTAAAATTCTTATAGAAATATCAGAGAAGCTACTCCCATGAAATCTTATCGACAATGCCTAACAAGACCTAAAGAAGAAGGGCAGCAACAGGCATGCTCACATGGGTCTTGCAAAGCTCATGGACCTCATGTGCTTCTTTACTGTGGTCCGATGCTAGGCAAGGCGGCCAATCATGGCAGAGGGAGAATGTCATCTGGGGCCATCAGGAGCTGAGAGGAGAGGGCAGGAGCATTTTTGTTCTTTGTGGCCTCTTTAGAGTTTACCTTTTATTTTCTTTTTCCCCTCTAACATCGATCATTTAAATACAATTTGTTTATAAGACATAGCATTTAACCCAGTACCCTGGGCAAAGAATGAAAATACCCTTGGCTAAAGACCATCAGATATATATCGACTGTCATTCTTATACCTTCTCACCAACCTTACCCAGGCTGTCCCTCTGCCTGGAGGGGGAGAAACTTTCACAAAGTACTTAGCACAGCAGGCTCTTACTGACTTGATTTATTAAATTTTGCTCGTGAGAGGCAGTTGCTGTTATGTCTAAGGAGGCTGCCCTGTCATAAAGAGCAGGACTCAGTGTGGGTCAGATCAAAAGCAATTTGTCTCCTCCTACCTCTGCCAGTTCAATCTGCTGCCTTCCCGTGTAGTCCCTATTACTAGATAAGTCCCCCACCAGCCATTTCCACAGCTGATCCAGGTACTTCCAAGTCATAGTTAGTCTCCTTGTTCAGCTGATTTTAGTATCTACACTCCAAACCTAAGTAACCTACAATAACTCTTCTTCCACACTCAAGTCCTCTTCCCCCTAGGAGCTGATTGGGAAGGCAGTCTCTCTCATTCTACTGTGGGATATGGAGGTACGGATGTATTGGGAGGCAAAGAAGGAAGATGGGGCTCACTTGTGCCTCTGCCCTTGGCAGCAGCCAAACATCCTTGGGGTTTTGGAAACACCACTCCCACCATGGCAAATACCATACTCACGGCTACCTTACTGTACCATGATCGTCTTGGCGCAGGAAACTCTTTGCCTTTCTGAGGGCCTGCTACCTCATCAAACTCACTTCACACTTGCACACATTTCTCCACTGGGAACTGTTTTCAAGCTGACCCTGTCTGTCCTTTCCTGGCCCAGTCAGAAAGTGCCTGCACTCTCAGCACCTCCTCTCTGTCCTGCCTCCACCGCTACCCAGGATACCTTAGGGACTTACTCTCCTTCCACCCGGGACCTCCATGAAACAGGGAAATGCATTCCCAGAATGGATGCAAAACTCTCCATTAAATGAGCAGGACACCCAGTGCCTCTCTGCACCATGACAACTCTCCTCAAGCAAGTTCTTCCTACCTGCATTTAGAAGTCCAAACACTGGGCCTTCTCTTCAGTGCCCTGGGGTGAGGTGCCTGGTTAAGACTGGCAGAACGAGTTCTGAGGTTTCCTTTCTGCAAGACCTGCAGAGGTAATCAGCTGGCACCTCAATTTAGAAAGCCAAGGAACTTGACACCTACTCTTTGTTCTTTGGTGCTTCAGCGAAACCTGAGAAAGAGATCCTGTTACTCTTGTCTGTGGTCAGTCACCCCTATTAAGGTGCACGTCCCTAGAGGCAGCGACCATGGCTATTTGATTCACAGATGTATCAGTAGAGCCTGGCAGAAAGCTCTCATTGGCTTCTAATGGGTACTTTACAAAAAGTTCTTAAATATATAATAAAATATAGAGATATATCATTTTACTGAAGTTTTTTAATGACATAAGACTTTCATATCTATCAATATAATTTCTAATCTTAAAATAAGGTAACTTCTCTTCAAAGAAGCTCCCGGAGGATCTTAAGAACTGAAGTTTTATATAAGCAGCCTCCCCGCCCCCTTCCGGCTGGTTGCTGGAGCCACAGACAGCAAATGCTTACACAAGAGTTCACAGATTGGATGCTGGCTGCTGATGCTAATAACAACTCTTTGTCTAGACATGCAGCACCCATTCTGCTGACACACTGTTTTAGAGAGCTTTTGCAAGAAATAAAACTGGTGTCCAGATCCCTAACATTTAGCAACAATGGACCCCTGCAAAGAAAACTCTCCCAGCAAACCCTGACCCCAGGCTTCACCCTTCAGTATCTCATCAAAACCCCCTCCACAGGGAAACACTTGAAGAAGAGGGAGGCACCACTGCACTTCAGTGAGCTTGACATCACTTGCTTCATATTTGGCAAAAGAGTGGGAAGGAAAAAGGAAATTTAAAAGACAGATTCTCCAGATTCATTCCATGACAAACTGACCAAGAGCTTGGGGGTGACGGTGGAGACAAGAGCTTATTACCTAGCAAAATGGCCTAGGAAACACTCCCATGTAAAAATTCTTCTGTCCACAAATAAAGCTCGGTGGGATAGAAAGGAGCAGTTTAGAGTGCACCCTCCAGCCCCGGGAAGAGTAGAAAGAAGGTTTAGAGAGCCTCACCTTACATGTTTGGGCCTGCCCTCTGCAGTCAGCCTCAGCACACACTTGGTTCTCTAGGCCTGTTCTGCACTTGTCAGCTGAGCCAATGGCAGAGTAGACTCCAGAGCCACAGAAAAGTCGCCTCCTGTAACAACTGCAAGTTACAAAGAAGCCTATAAAAACAAATTTTGAAAGAGGCCATGGATTCAAAGAAGAGGTACATGGGAGGGGCATGCCATTTGGTTATACTTCAACATGGATCAGATATTATGATACTATGAAAACAGTCTGTTTTTATAATTGTATGCACGTCTGCTGTTCTGCAATTGTTAAACTCAGAGACCATTCCTGCTCCCAGAAAGCCAGCTTTGGAGCTACCTGAGGTGCTCTAGCTTAAACATCACACTGAGGTTTGATTCTAATTCTTCCTGACTCACTAGGATATGTTGGATTTGTCATGATGAAATTGTCTTAGCTTCATCTATTCAATGGAAGAATAATACTTTTCTGTCATTTATTCAATTAAAAAGTGCCCTGTCTGGTAACAACTATGTAATCCTGAGGGAAAAACCTATGAATATCCTCAGCATAAACTGGGGTGGTGCAGCTATTAGACATCAAAGTGTATATCACTATACTGGCTAGTTTTTTCGTCGGCTTGACACAAGCCAGAATTATCTTGGAAGAAAAACTTTAATTGAGAAAATGTATCCATCAGATTACCTGTAATTAAGTCTGTAGGGCATTTTCTTGATTTCTGGTGTGGGTGGGTGCCTGCATGGGTTTTTCTAGTTATATAAGAAAGCAGGCTGAACAAGCCTTGAGGAGCAAGCAGGTAAACAAAGTTCCTCTATGGCCACTCCCTCAATCTTCTTCCAGGTTTCTGACTTGAGTTCCTGCCTTGAATTTCCTTCATGAAGGACTGCACGCTGTACGTGAAAATACATCTTTCCTCCCTAAATTGTTTCGGGTCACCATGTTTACCACATCAATAGAAAGCAACTAGTACATGGAGAAGCTTTCAGATACAAGACATACAGGATTTCATATCACTAAAGTCAAACAGCTGTGTCTCTACAGGAAGCATCTCACAATTACCTTGTTTCAAAACATCCTAGCAATATACCCCACCCGCAATTTAGGAAAGAAGGTGGAAATGGAAATTGGGCTCAAAACTGATACAACTGAGTATGCAACATGTTGGGTTTCACCTCCTCCTAGTATCTTCTCATGGGCAGAGAGAAATGAAAACCTGATCTCCCACAATGGGACACTAGTCCTGACTACTACTGTAAATTTTTTATGAAGTCACTGTTTAAAAAAACAAAATTCCAAAGTAGCAAGGCATGGTAACGCATACTTGTAATCAAAGAGCTGGGAAATTGAAGCACAAGCTCATGAACTCAAGGCCAAATTGGACTACACAGTAAACACTGTCTGAAAACAAAATACCACCAGAGCAAAAACCCTGGAGGGAGGGCCTGCTGCACAAGGCTGCTGACCTGCATTTGATCCCTGGAACCCACGCGGGGGTAGAAAGAAAGAATAAACTTCATACAACTGTCCTCTGGCTCCCACACGTGCCATGGCATGCACATGCCCACCCTCACACATTGAGCACATCCAAACATACAGCCACATGCAATAGTAGCAATAACAACAATAATAGAATAATAATAAAAAGGAACAGGCAAAGAAGACTAGAGGTAGGCATCAGCAGAAAGCACGCATCCAAAGGGGAAATTGAACCCAAAGTATATTTAGTTTCTCACTAGTGATTTTCCTGACCGCATCTTCTAAGACCGAGTTAATACTCTGATTATACAGCTGGAAATAAATGAATTTCACTTCTTTGTTTTCAAAAATGCCCACAAAATGGTTTTAAAATCCTGATAATACCATGTTGCCAGTTGGCAAAGGATGTCTGTTCTCCAGCAGCATAAGTAATCACTTTAACAATTACCAAAAACAAAAGTATGTGCTTGGCAAAAATCAGCAGAGAAAAAGAGATGCTGTGTTAATCATACTTTAACAGAAAAAATAAAATGACCTAATAGTAGAGGCTGACCAAATTGTTTGCAATTGAAAAAAAAAAAACCAATACATTCACTTTAGGAACACTGTCATCGCTAGATGTTCTGTTGAACACCACACAGAAAATGATAAAATACTCATAGAAGACAATGCATATTTTAGGTACTTATAACACTTATAACATAATAATCATAAGGACAACTGTACATAGTTCTGAGGGCTTATGAAGCATCTTCCACTCGGATCAGTACTCTATTGCAGAGTATATGATATTAAGTCATTTTGGATGCTGGGCAGGCATAGCTACACTCACTAACAACCCAAATAC
Source organism: Ondatra zibethicus (assembly GCA_004026605.1). NCBI lineage: Eukaryota > Metazoa > Chordata > Mammalia > Rodentia > Cricetidae > Ondatra > Ondatra zibethicus. The sequence continues at coordinate 19,174 of PVIU01016318.1, forward strand.
TTCCTAAACCTCCCAGAATCCTTTGTCCATTGATTAAAATCATGTGACTAAATCCAAGCAAAGAACTTTGAAACAAGCCAGTCTATGTCATCTCCAAGTAGCGGTAGTTAAGAGCGTCTGTGTATTATTCGTGTCTCCTTTCTTCTCCTGCTTCTGCAACATCAAGACCACATGTTTCAGATAATCTGATGCCACCAAAAAGAAAGCTGTTGACTCACATTGGACATAAATGAAGAAACTTCTCTGTGACGCTATTTCACTGGCTGATGTTACGACAGTAAAATTAACCACTGTGGACTATGCTGATTCATTTGCTGTGGCAGGAGACTCGGGTAATAAATGCTAAGCTTTTAAAAATAACACTGGAGATGAGCAATATTCTCCTTAGTCTGTTTTTTTCTGTTTTAATTTTCTTGCTGGTTTTAATTCTTCATAGTCTAAAGCAGCATGGTGACTCTCAAAGTATAATTCCCAAAATAAGCACCATTATATCATCAGCATCATCACCATATTATCATCATCATCATCACTATATGCATAATCATCTTGGGATAGGTTCAAAAAGTAAGTTCTAAGATAGAAGCAATAGCTTATGCCTGAAATGCCAGGGCTGGAAGGTTGAAACAGAAAGAGCATCCCATGAGTAGGCTACCAACATAGACCAAGAGGAAGAACCCATCTTTAAAAAAAATATTTTTAAAAAAGAAATGGGGAAGAGGAGGAGGGGAGGTAAATTCCCTAGTCTCAACTGAAGGCTACTAAGTCAGAAATCCTGGGAGCAGGTTCTAAAATTCTGTATTTTGAGTACTCATGTTTGAGAGCTCTGGGCTGTGCTAACTTTCCTTTGAGCTCACCTGAATGTGACTGACACACAGCAAATTTGCTCCTTTATACACAAGCAGCAAGCAGAGAATCAATGCACAAATTTCTAATCTTTATATGCACCTTTCTGTTTTCATTTTTCATACACATATCATCTTATTTCACATTGTAATACACATTTAGTAATGTCTTTTTATTGTATTTACTTAGAAGTGTTCTGAGTGTCAACAAAATATCTCCTTTTTGCAATTACAAAGTAATATTCAATAAAAAAGCAAGCATTTCATAAGAGTTAGATCAGAGACCACAAATAATGAAAGAAAACAAACAAAAGAAAACAAAACCAGCATCCCCATATGTAACTAATCTATAGTCACCAAGAGACTGATTTAAGTATCCCTGCTAATTTACAACCTCCATATTTTACCAAGCAAGGTTAGTAGCTTTTGAAATCATCCCCAGGACGTGGCCGGGATGTGTGTAACTGCACATTGTACAGTTTAAGAGCAATCTGACACAGCCTGACATCCCTTGCCCCTATTTTTTGTCCCCTTTAAAAGGAGTGAGTTGTATAGTTGGGGGACTAAATGCTTATACAAGGCAGGGGGACAAGCATCATGTCCACCCTTCTTCTCCCTCTTCTCTTTCACCTTCCTCCTTTGCCTCTTCCTCTCCTTCATCTTCCCCCTTCTCTTTTCCGTGTTTTTTCCATCTTTAGTCCTTTCCACAGAAGGCAGAAGTTCATAGTCCTTTCAATGGATTTCAATCGACTTTAGTCAAGGGAGGAGTCAGACTTTGCACCCTAACTAAAAGTGTTCCTTTCCACATCAAACAATATTAGAATGTTTATCAAAAAGTGTAAGCTGAAAAGGAATTGTCCTAATTTCAAATTTCCTTTTGAAAAGCACATAAAAGCAAAATAAAGGATAACCACATATTTTAATTGGCTGTATTTACTAACTGGTAGTTAAAGGCAACTTAAATAGACTGACTTTCACAGATTTCCAGCAGAAATGAACAAAAAATTATTTAAAGCAAAGACTCTAAAGCTAAGGATTCAGAATGTGAGTACACACAGCAAGTATTAACATTCCGTACTCGAGAAACATGGCTTCTGGGCAGCAAGTTTCAAAGGGTGAGTGACATGGCTTTGTCTCTTCATCTCCAGAATCTAACTTAGCGCATGGTATAAAAAAGTATGCAGTTATAAATGAATGAACAAATGAAAGTCATGGTGAAGGAAGAAGTCAGTGGGAAAATGGAGAAAAGAAAAGGAAGACTTTCAAATACCTCCAGAAATAGACATGACTAAACCTTCCAAAAAGGCTCTTTCATGATAGTTCTGAGAGATAAGCAACTGAGACCCAAATCTTGGTGACCATGTGTCCAAAGCAAACAGACCTGCCACTCTGCACTCCTGAAGGCAAGTCAGGCTTTGAATGGAGAGAAGTTAAACCTTCAGCACCTTAAAAGACTCTATTTTCTAAAGAGAGAAAAGGCGTGGAGTCAGCGGGTCGGGGGTGGGGAGAAGTTAGGGGAGGGTAAACCTTGATCAGAATATGTTATATGAAAAAAATTATTTTTAATTTTAAAAAGTAGATTTTAGAGTTGGGGTGGGTGGTTGGAAGGCTCTGGTGAAAGTGAAGAGCCACATGCTCCTCACAGCTTTAGAAAAGTAGAATTAGTTTAAGAGGGATCAAAAAATTAATGTGCTTTATTATTTCAAGTTCTTTTCATCAGTCTCATCTAAGTATGTTAGTTAAGTCATGAATTATTTTCTTGCCACAATCTTCAGAAACTACCCTATCAAGTACACACTTACTAATAAATGTTCCCCACTATGCCTGATTCCCTAATTGTGTTTCATAATTTAATAATCTTTCATGAAATACTAACAAGTAGAAATAGAGCAATAAATGAAAACTAATAATACTGCTTCTTTTTAGACATTATCCAAGCAAGGGACTCCTAAACATTTTGAGATAAATATATTTGCCACATTTTATAATACATAAGGTCATAGTCAAAATTTGTAGATGTATCGGACTTCTATTACTAGTTAACATAAATTCTTATCTTACAAATCAAAAATTCTACAGTCTATATGTAATTCAGCTTCATTAAAGATGGTTACCAAAGCAGCTTTGTTAACAGAAAGATCCATCCATTCAATAACTACATTTTGAGCAAGCAGATGGGTACCAGCTACTCTCACTTCCCTGGAGTCAAAACTGATGAAAGGATTCATGCTGCCATTACAGCATTTGGTTCAGGGACAGGGTCATCCAAAACAAACAACACAACTCTGAGTTACAGCTTCTCTGAAAATGTTGTATCGCTAATAAAAGCAAGCGCATCTGGGTCAGAATTGACCTCATGTTGAACACTGTTCCCTCCTAAATGGAGCTTGAGTTAACTGACATGCATATTTCACAAGCAAAGTCTGCATGTGTTGCTGCTTACATAAGAAAAATCATGCCTGTGACTGAGTCATAGGGAGGTAAATATTGAGCAACTATTGTTATTACATCTCTTACAAATACTGTTTATAATGATGTATACATACACACAAACACACACACACACACACACATATGTTTCTTACTGGAGTCAATGAATTATGTTATATTTCCTTAGAAGAGTTTTCTTTTAAGTTGTTAAAGTGTCATCATTTTGAAGGTAAAGGGGAATAAAACCAATATTACTTTGCTGAAATTCAGATATTGCCATTTGACTTACAGTTCCAAGAATCTAGTAAAATAGCAAATAATACAGAAGAGTCTAACTTCAGTTTCTTGTCCTTAATCTCCTAAATCACATTGCTTCTTGGAAAGGAGCCTCCCTTTGCATGTCTGACTGGATGAGATCACATAAGAATACAATAACCAGAGAAGAGCAAAAGCCCATTCAAACATGTGCCATGAAAGGTGCCTTATTCTGAAAGAAGGATGGAATGCTGCCAAGTCTAGCCCAGAGCGTGTTTATTCACACACTTGAGCTAAAGGATGCATTTGTTTAAGTTAAATTTATGAAATCTCCTGCTGCACCACTACTATATTTTTCTCAAGGAGATAATGTATGGGAAATAAACACTCAGGGGGAAAATATATTCAATGAGAAATAATAACAAGAAGTACCAATCTAATATAATCAGCATTCAAAGGTTTCAGTGTCTAATAAGAACCTCAAATTCCCATATTCTACTCAGAGAAAATACTGTATTTTTGCTTACTATGCTACTTATGTTGCATCTATAAAACATGGAGTAAGGACATCTGGCCATTTTATGCTCAGGTCAGTTGCGATAAAAAATACACAATTCAAGTTCAAAAATAATATGAGACAACCTGCTGAAGTTTCCACACTGAAAAAAAAATTAATGAGATTAAATAACTCAAATTCATTCTTCACAAACTACAAGTCTTCTGAGACAAGCACAGAACAAAGTGAGCAAGCGGAGTATTTCACAGCATGCTCAACGGCCAGTCTACTGTTGAAATAAAGATAGACTTTACCAATATCAAAAGTATTTAAGAACATTCGGCAAGATAAGCTGGGCGTGGTGTAGGCAGACCAGTTATATATCACCTACACAGTCAATATAGAGCAGTACTCCAACATTCTGTAACTACTTTTTTTTTTTGAAGAAAGAAAAGAAAAATCACTGCGGCCACATTATCAACCACTCATGGAGAGTGTCTGCTATTGTTTGTCCTTTGGGTAAAGGATGAATCTAATTGAAGCATCAGACATTTCTATGCTGCAATGAGCTTTATTATTGCTAGCCCTCTAACCTTGTCAAAGAATATAGACAATGTTAAAAATTCTTCTGACTTATTTTAGTATCAACAGACTAGAAAAAACAAGTCCATGTATTTAATTTAGTTCATTGGTCATCAGTGTAATAGTCTCATAGCAGAAATTTTCTTTCATCTTTAATAGATCAAATATACATTCATGTGAGGAATTATTATGTATTAATGATATTCACTACTTTAATTCTTTACAATTTTCTTGAGTAAACTAATTCAGGTGCTACTTTGCATTAACTAAAGAGAATCAATCTAATATTTGTGACATCAAACAGAAACAGTGTAATGATATATAAAAACCAAGAGATAAACAAGAAACATTGCAAGAGAGGAGTATATTCAAGATAAACCAGAGGTGAATGTAACATGATAATGATGACAGGCAAGACTGTTAGGTTCAGATAGCAAAGGTGTCCTATGTCACTGTAGTGTGGACACCATCAACCATTGTCTATTAGACACATAAAATACCATGAGTACATGAAATGGACATATATGGCTCTATTTAACTTTCATGCTAAGCGTTAACAGGAAGAACCTAACATGGTGAAGAATCAAACTGAAAAGTCAAGTAAACCATCTAAGGCCATGACTATAAATCACAGAGTCAGAATCTGGCCTCTTAATATTTGCATTAACTCCAAAGTATGTTCTTGTTGCCACAATTAGATTGCTAAGAAATTTTGGGTTCAGCCTAAAAATAATGGAAAACAAATGAAGAATCATAGACACATATTGTTCTGTTCTTAAAATATTCTGTGAGTTAAATAATGGAAAGTATGATTCCTGTTTTATGGATAAAGAGACCAAGAAAGGTTACTTACTTAAGGCAAGGGAAACAATGAATTCATAGTACCCAAACAGCTTAATGCCAAGACTCATGCTAGTTTTACATGGTTGGCAAAAAAAAAATACTTTCTGAATATTTTACAGTGTTTTCAACGATTACATAGCTTCAGATGCTGAAATTTCAAGAGCACATTCCCAGTCAAACACTCTTCCCAGCAAAACTTTGCTGCTTCTAGCCAATTAGTTCTTCCTTTATGATATCAGTTTGAGAAATGCAAAGTATCTAGTGGTACCAAGAAAGACAGCAGTCAACAGTTTCTGCACAGTAGTCACTGCCATGCTGAACCACAAACCCCAATATAATGTCAATAATTGGAAACTAGTAGTCTAAGAATTCTCTTTTGTGTAATAATAACATTCCTTGTGTGTACTTATAATTATTGTAAAGAATTTAAACAATCGACTTTTAAATTTATAACCACATTTTATTTGTGTCTAATGGAAGTATACATACTTTATAGCAAATATTTTTATGACTAAAATGTAATAATACATTGTTCAGGTCAAAACGAGTTATTAGAAGAGAACTTCTTATTTATAATAGTAATTCAACATTACTCTCCCTAGAAAACAAAAAAATATTTCTTTACTCACAAAGCAAAGCAGAAGCACAATAGTCATATTTATTCCTTATTAGCCTCTCATATTTATTCCTCAGGTACATTACAAAACATTTCTTATGCTTTACAGGATAAAAAAAAGTAACTTTCTCTGAAAAAGATAGAAATAGAACATACATACATGTGCATACCCACACCCTGCCCCACTCCCCACAGACAGGTGTGTTTCAGGAGGAAACTAAGACATATAGGAGTCAAAATGCTTTAGAATAGTTACAAACTACAGCTGACACTAAGGTCTAAGGTAGTAAAGACTCTCAGACATTGGAGAAAGAAATAAAAGAAAATAGAAATGACACAAAGAATCTTAATATGTATCTAGAGGAATAGAGCTTATTTTAAAAATGAGTGTAAAATGTAAATATGGCAAGGAATAGAATAATATATGAAAAACAGATGATAGAGATAATATATGCAAAACATGACAAGCAAAAACGTAGGATGTGCTGGCTAGTCTTGCGTCAACTTGACACACAAAGTATAGTTATCTGAAATAAAGAAACTTTAAATGAAGAAAATGTTTCCATACGGTCTGGTTATAAGGCATTTTCTTAATTAGTGATTGATGGGGGAGAGTTCAGCCCATTTTGTGTGGTACGATCCCTGGGATGGTGGTTCTGAGTTCTATAAGAAAACAGGCTGAGCAAAGCAGGGAAGCAAGTCAGCAAGCAGCACCCTACATGTCCTCTGCATCAGCTCCTGCCTCCAGGATTCTGTCATTTGCACTCCTGCCCTTACTTCCTTCAGTGAAGAAGAGTGATGTAGAAATGTAAGCTGAATAAACCCTTTCCTCCCCAACTTGCTTTTCGGTCGTGATGTTTTATCACAGCAGTAGAAACCCTAGCAAAGACAGAAGATAACCTCAAAATGACAAAGCACATCAAATGAACTATAGCTTTTGTACACAGGTATGAAACATAGGTGCTTTCTGACCTCAGGAACAAAGGAAGGGTGCCCTTCTCACTACTCCTATTCAGACTTGTACTAGATGTTCTAGTTTATGCAGTTAAATAAGAAAAAATGAAAATTGAAATTAAAGATAATAAAACTGTCATTATTTTAATGACATGATCCTGTCTCATGATCATGTCTCAAAAAAAAACCCTTGGGATTAAAAACCAAATATATCTAGGACACAGAACTTTAGCACTTGGTAAAGAAGAGGCAATCACAAGGTTTGAAAAGTGTGGTAGTGAGAAAACAGAGTAAAGAAGGAAATAGAGGGAGAGGAGGAGTAAAAGGGAAAGGAGAAGAAAGGAAGGAAGAGGAGGAGAAGGGAGTGGAGGGAGAAAATGGGTAATGGGGCAACAGTGCCTCTTGCAGACAGGCTAACGAGTAAAAAGCCCAGTGTCAGGAATCAGTTACTTCTCTGGGGTTGTTGGCTAGTGAGTTCCCATAGATCCTCAGTGCTCTTGATTACCCTCCAGAACTTGGAAGTAATACCCTAGTGCTGAAGATAGCACATTCTTGAGTCATAGAACATGGCAAATTCGAGCTGATACTGAATTTGAAGCTTCGTCCCTACAGGATATCTTCTACAGTACCAAAGTCACTATGCATGTTACCAAAGGTGAAAATTAACCATCAGTTTGACCCAGCTGTGACCTCTACGAGCCACTGTAACAGCTAGCCTGGCAATCATGGGAATATCTAACCACCTTCCAGTTGGATTAAAGTCCTGTCCCACAAGATGAAACCCATATCTGACACCATTATCAGCCCTGTAGCAAGACAGAGGATAGGCTGTAGGGAGAACCCACCACTATTATTCTGCTAAGTGGACACAGTATGAAATTAACACCTAGTGATTTGATGTGTTTCCCACAGATTAAGGCATTTTTCAATCCTCATCAGAAAAGTTTTTATTTGCAGAACATGATGTTAACATGTCAAGTTACAGAGATTAAGAGACTGCAGAAAGTTCAACCCACGTGGGCTGTCTAAATCAATCACACCCACTCTTCCCAAGGTTCAGGGCTATTTACAGACGAGGGTGCGGAACAATCATAAGAACCAGAGGGGATGGATGTCTACAAGGAGACAGAGTGCTGTGGACACAGCAGAGCTGCTGCACTTGTGAGCTTACAGCAGTCAGCAGTAGACACAGACCTCTACAAGTTCAAGCCAGACCAGATTCCAGCATCAAGAGGAGAGCTGAGAAGCTCTTGTCAATTGACAGCTTCTGGGAGGAGTGTCAGTTTTCTTTAACACCTCCCCCATGGGTGGTTAATCACTCTCCAGGGGAAGACCACACATCAAGGGATATATGGGCAGCACAAATTAGTCTTGACAGATTGACAAAAAAAAAAAGGCAAAAGAGTATAAAATTGGATGGTTAGGGAAAGCAGAAGTCAATTTAAAATGAGATGGAGGAAGGACTGTAAATATAATCAAATCAAATTATATCAAATTCTCAAAGAGCTGACAAAAATATGAGAAAACTTCACACAAAAAAGAATTAAACTTCACTCTTTAGTGATCATCAAAAATTAAATTAATTAATTAAAAATAAAATTATTTGTATGGAGTGGGAAGGGGTTCATGAGCCCCATAGCCCCTATATGAGAATCTGTGGATAGTTTCCAGTTTCTGGGAAAGAAAAAGTCATCTTTTAAAGGCTGTGTTCCCCAGTAGGTTGGCCATATTCCAGTGAGTGGTCCCACACCTGTAAGAATGTGGGCAATAGAAATTGGACTTGATTGTTTATTAAAAATCAAACCAACAAACAAAAACATAAAATATGAAGTTTGGGAGGGTGGGGAGAAGATCTAGAAGGAGTTATGGGAGGAGTGAGGCCGAACATAATAAGAATACATTGTGTGAAATTCTCAAAGAATTAATAGAAATCATATATATTAGTAAAAAATTAAAATGTATAAAAACAGTTTATTTAGGACCATATATACACGCATATACTATTATACACTATATGCATGTATATATTCCATATGTAGAAAAAAACAACTTAGACGTAAGAAATAAGAAAATACAAATAAATGGAAAAACATTGTGTTCATGGATTGAAACATTCATTTTTCTTTCTTTCTTTCTTTCTTTCTTTCTGTATTTATTTATTTATTTATTTATTCTTGTTCTGGTTTTTTCAGACATGGTTTCTCTGTGTAACAGTACTCACTCTGTAGACCAGGCTGGACTCCAGGTCACAGAATGCACCTTGCCTCTGTCTCCTGAGTGCTGGAATTAAAGGCGTGCACCACCACATGGATGAAACACTCATCTTTGAGATGTCAGTTCTTCTAGGCTTGGCCTACAATCTCAGTGCACAATAAACTTTCCATAGGCTTTAAACAATTCTAAAGAAATCCAGGCATGATGGCAGAAGCCTGTAATCTCATTATTTGGAAGTCTAAGGCTGAAGAATTGCAAGTATAAGGCTACTGTGGAGCACATAGTAAGGCGTTATTTCAGTGTGTGTGTGTGAGAGAGAGTCTTAGTCACCATTTGATTGCTGTGAAGAGGCACCATGATCAAGACAGCTCATATAAAAGAAAGCTTGCTTAGACTTTCACAGTCCATTTTTAGTCCATTGCATCTTGAGGAAACACAGTGGTAGGCAGGGGTGCTGGAGAAGTAGTTGAGGCTACAATCTGAATCACAAGCAGAGAAAGAGGGAGAGAGATAGAGACTGGGCATGGCATGGGCTTTTGAAACCTCAATACACGCACACACACCCCTGTGACACACTTCATCCAACAAGGCCACACCTCCTAATCCTTTTCAGTAGTACCACTCTCTTGCAACTCAGAATTCAAATGTATGAGCCTTGGGAAGCCAATCTTAGTCAAAGCATTCCAAGGACCAATACTGCCCAATTTTGAGTTAAGTGACAGTGACAATGATAATGAAGAATGGATGACATAATATATGGTAAACAGAGAAGACAGTAGAAATCAACCTGCAGTTGTAATCATCTGACCTTGGCCAAAGCAGAAAGGACAATTAAATCCAAAGTGGTGGTTTTATCAAAATATGTTGCTAAAAACAATTACTAAATCTAGATTCAGACTTTACATTTGTCATAAGAATTTACTCAAAATGATTAAAGACTTAAATGCAGAATGAAAAACTAAAAATGTCAGAAGAAAAAATAAGAAAATAGTTATCTGTGAATTATGGTTAAATGATGAATTTTGTGCAACCCATGAAAAGAGAAAATCATAGTTCAGAACTAAGATTTAAAATTTCTTCTCTATGAAAAACTGCTGCGGGAGCTCCTTCTGCTCCTTCAGCCAATAGCCATTGAGATACCAGCCCACTGGGGTGTGGTGTCTTTCTCTTTAAAAAAGCAACAGCAGCCCTCTACTCACTCTGTCTTGCTTCAGACTCCTTTCCTGGTAGAGGGCTGTTGTCTAGGATGGCGTTCTGTAAGTTTTTTTCCCCTCAAATAAATAACCCTTTTAATAACAATTCCAAACTGGTGTGGGATTGATTTGCATGTGGTTGACTGACTCCATGTAAAATCTGAAAAAGCTTCAAAAAGAATACAGAGTTTAGCACAGCTTCTTGCTGTTTCCTGGTGGCTTGCTGCCGATGCTTTAAGAGAGATTTTCCTAATTCAGCTGAGGTTGGGGGGAAAGCCGTGGCGGTTTTAAAATGCCAGCTTTCTGGGCTATGCTGCCAGCGCCATCTCTGGCTCCTGCTGGAGACAGAGCATTTGGACGGGGTTTGTGACTAAAGTGCTATGGCTTGCTTGATGGCAATGTGGACTGTTGTGTGCCTGGAACTGTGCGCAGCTCAGGGGCACCAAAAGGCTCTGAGGCAGGAGCGGCTCCGCCATGCTGAACTGTGCTGATCTCAGGCAGGAACTATCGTAATTATCATAATAACAGCATAGTTAAGGTTTAGACTGGGCAGGAAACAGGCAGTACTGGATTACCCCTACATGGTGCAACTTAAAATTTTAAGAAGTGCTTAGCATTTTAAGAAGTGCTCCTGGATATTAAAGAATTACAGACACACAATAGGACAGATTCAGACATAAAAGACCTCTAAATGGGTCACACTGTTGAATAAAGGTACATAGTAGGCTTAAAAGATAAAAGAAATGAAGAGTATAGAGAGATACTTTAAAAGAAGGGTAAAGTCTTTAAAGAAACAGAGTACGGATAGTCATAAATTAAAAACAATAAGCCATGTAAAAATGGAAAATTCACATAATGTCTAGATTATGTATTTTATTGTGTTTTCTTTAAATTTTTTGACTGTGAAGGAGCTAAATACAGAGAGACATCTCATTGTATGTTCTGCTAAGCTAAACCAGCATATATGTTCTATGTTCTAGAGGTTCTAGAGGTATCTGGACTTCAGAATTTGGGTCTAAGGATATGATGCTTTGGAAAAGAGGTTCTTGTTTTGTTTTCACAGAGGATAAGACCCTGTGGATTCCTTCTAGACCAATATGGTATGATAGACCATGCCCTCCTGAAAGGTCACTGTAAACACCCTCAAAAACTTACTTTGCTCAACTGCCAACTGAGATGAACCTGGCACACAGGATACACCATGAAAGACCTGATTAACAGCACCCCCATACAGCACGAAGAAGTTTGGAGAGAAAAAACTACGCCTATAGTCCCAAATACTGTTTATAAATGTTCTTTTACATTTAAAGAGGGATATGATATAGATACAAATAATTTACATTGGTATAAATTTTGCTTTATTGATATCAATTTAAGGCCAATTTTGTTATATATGTATTTCTGCTCTTGATTAAGGTATTGTGATTGTGTAGTTCATTTAAAAAAGTAATGTATAATTAGGAATTATAGGTTGTTAATGGATAATCATTGATAATAATCAAGTTTGTAATAATGTTAGTTAGATTTTCTAGATATAGAGAGATATATTTCAGTTAAATAGGCATTCTTCATATCTTTCAAAGACTACAGAATATGGCATTTAATGTTTTGATAACTTAGGGCTTCTCATGACAATGAGACATGTCTGCTCCTGGCAGCACCAATCTACTTCAAGAGGAAGACAGGCATCAAAAGAAGCTCCTTAGCCATTTAGGCAAGAAAGTGATCTTGCCTGGACTGTTGCATAAACTGGACACAAAGAACCTGCAGAGAGAGGACTTCTGAACTTGCCTAAAGGTGAGATGATCTTTTTGGGGTTCCTGATTCATTAAAGAGTCTTTGAGACATTCTGCAGGATACAGAAGAAAGTGACTAAACTGTCTTTAAAATTTCCTGCTTCATGGAAAAGTCTGCTAAATACTGTGGACCTTTAGGATGAAGATGGATGCCCCAACAGTACAGAGGAACTTTGGGTGACTGTACAGGCAGCGAGATGTCTCTGTCATTTATAGAATTTTGGAAGTTGCTTACTTCTTGTTTACTTAGATAATATTATATCCTTCTGGAGTCTTTGATGGAATTGAAGAATGGATAGTTATAATTACAGTTTTCCTTAGTTATGATAAAAGATAAAGTAGATATAAATATGGTAACTGCAATTCTTGCTTGATAACTGTTTTGTTATATGTAATTTTACTATGTTAAAGTGAAAGCCTTCCTTTTTTTGTTTAAACAGAAAAAGGGGAAATGGTGTAGGAGGTCCTTCTGTATTTGTGTTGCTTTCATTGGTAAATAAAGAAAACTGCCTTGGCCTTTTGATAGGGCAGAAATCAGGTAGGCTGAATAGACAGAATGGAATGCTGGGAAGAAGGCAGTGTGGCAGATGCCATGGTTCTCCTGCCCAAGACTGACGCTGGTTGGAAGCTTTCTGGTAAGCCATGACCTCGTGGTGAACACAGATTAATAGAAATGGGTTAGATCAAGAGTGAGAGTTGGCCAAGAAGAGGCTAGATATAATGGGCCAGGCAGTAATTTCATTAATACAATTTCTGTGTGGTTATTTCGGGTGTAAGCTAGCCAGGTGGGATGGAACAAAGGGGCCCACTCGCTCCTCCTCAATACTACAAAAGACAATGTGAACAAAAACAGTAAACCACACACTAGAATTTAGAACTGCAAACTACATATCCAATCAGAGACTCTCATCCAAAATGTGTTTAAGACTTATACGTGACCAATAAAAGAACAGAACAACTTTAAAATCTGACAAAAGATGGAAAAGATAACTCACCAAAGGTGAAAATAATATGGAAAATAAATCTATGGTTCAACATAATTCATCTCTGGAGAGCTGAAAATTAAAACAAGGTATAGATACCTCAGAATGGTTAAAATCTAAAAATGGAAAACACTAATTTTGCTGGCAAGGGCACAAAACATTGCAATTCTCATTCATGGATGGCAGGATCAACTACTTTGGAAGATACCCTTCTGCAAAGTTAAATAATTTTAGGATCTGATCTGATAATTGCAGTGCTTTGTATTTACCTAATTGAATTCTTTACGTCAATACAAAATGCCAACATACAAATGTTTACAGAAGCTTTAAACAACCATGTAGATGTTTATGATCACTAGAAACTGGAAGCAGCTAAGAAATTCTTCAATGAGTGAATGGACAGGCAAACTGTGATACAGTCTTATAATGGAATGTTACTCAGCAATAAAAAAGACATAAACCATAAAACAATGAAAAGATACACAGAGTTTTTACATGCATTGTTCCAAGTGAAAGTGACCAGTCTAAAGGCTATATACCCTGAGTCCAATCTTAGCACATTTTGGAGAAGGCAAATTTAGTACAATATACTTTTTAAAAATTATCTTCAGCAATAGGGTCTTAAAGTCAAGTTCTGTTGGGCAACCAAGAGAATCAGTTTTTATAGAGTGCTCAGCCATAAAAACCACATTTATACCATACCCCTTCCCAAGGTTTGGGCACTATAGCAAGAGGGGTTGGAGAGATTCTAAGAGCAAGAGCTCTTTTGGACATGTCTTCTGGAAGTGATGAGACAGCTACATTCATGAACTGCGGTTCTCAACACAGTTCGGCACATATCTGAAGAAGATCAACCAAGTCAACATTGCAGCATGGAGGAGGAAGAGGTTTATAAGGCCTCATCAACAACTGCACAGCTATAGACAATCAATGGCTTCTGCAAGAAGGGGAGACTCTTGGCAAGTTGATCACTCTCCAGTGGGTGGCCCCACAAGTAAGAGTTTGTGAGTAGTATAAATTAGAGTTGATAGATTATTAAATTAAAAAGGTAAAATAAAAATATTTCAAAAGAGGACACAAAGTTTGGGGTAGGATGTTAAGCATGGATATTGGAGGAGAAAGGGGAGGAATTGGGGTAAGGATGATCAAAACACATTGTATGACATTCTCAAAGAATATATAGGAACATTTTAAAATATTCTATTGGTTATGTTATGGGGAAAGGAAGCAGGAAGTTTTAAAATATACAGCAACAAAGATAATTTGGGTCATTAAAATGATTCTAAATGCTACTAACATGGTAGCTACATGACATCATAAAATTTTCCAAACAAAGCATAAACTTAAAGTTATAAAGTGTTTAAACACAATCTAAGAGGTCAGGGGATTCTAAAGTGGAATGAACAAAAGCTATCTAAATGGACTGAGCATAAATCCAACAGCTTCACAGAAGGGGGCAGGGGAAAGCTATCAACCTAAATACATTTAATAAGTTGAGCATGTACTAATGAATGTTTAAAAAGTATTATAAATACTAGACACATGTAAATAGCATTATCTCTCCTAGGAGAAAATTCAGTTATTACTACAAATGTAAAACAATTTAAAAACTGAATGACAGTTGTGGGAGCTAGGATTCTTGTTATTAAAGTAGGAGGTAAAGACCAGAGGAGACTATACTATCTATGTGCTGATAGATTAGAGCAGGCAATATCAGTAGAAACTTACATTCTTTATGCTATAGGTGCACGATACATAAATAAAACCTGTTCATATATGTATATGCACATGTATTTTCTTCTGTCAGTTAAGAGGGCCTTGAAACAATGACATTCCCTAACAAAAGCATACATATAGTGTCTGGAGGGCCTTTTGTTGGTTTATCCTATGTCCAATAAACAGAACCAGGACTTCTTAGAGACATGGCTGATTTTAGAACTGAGATGGGAAACACTTGAGATGAGCCAGAGGCACCTTTTTGTCCCAGAATGAAAAAGAGGAAGAAGAGAAGAAGCAGAAGCAGGAAGTGGGGGAGCAGCCACCAAAATGTCTGCAATGGCCTGTTAATAGAGGGTATTCTGAAGGAATAAAAATGCCAACTGAAAATACTAATGGACAACTGGAAACATCTGTACAACAAAATAAATGAAACAATATTAGGCTATAAACAAACTATAAAAGCAACCTCTCCACAAGTAATTGACTAAATAAATACCTAAGTGTTAACATGAAAACAAGGGAAAACAGTAATTCTCTGGCAGAGGAATCATAAATAACGGCCATAGGCGCTGCACCCCCAAGAGAGGTTGCCCATAATTCCCCCCTCGTTTGAGTTAGACATACTCACTTCCAGAGTTGGTACACAAAAGGTAAGGTGGAGCAGAGAAGCACAATGAACATGACCTTAAATAAGTGACTCAGACCATCACAAATGATGCTAATAATTGTGTGGTTAGACCATACCTTGGACATGATGCAATGACAATGGCACATATCACATGATTTTCCTCACAAATACCCATAACTGTATGCTAATAATAATTTTTGTTTGTTTTATTTTTGGTTTCTGTTTTTCCTCTCCACCCCCTTTTTATTGAAAATAGGGTTGGTTTTCTTTGTTGTGTTTTTTTTCACTTCATATAATATATCCTAATTATGGTTCCCCTTCCCCTTACCCATCCCTCCTGGCTCCACCTCCATTCTGTCTCTTACTAGAAAATAAACAGGAGTCTAAGGTATAATAATAAAATTAATATAAGATAAAAAAACTGGCACATCAGAATAGGAAAAAAAAGAAAAAGAAAAGGCAAAAGAAACAGATAAAGACTCAGAGACCCACTCATTCACCCACTCAGGAATCCCCTGAAAACACTAAGCTGGAGGCCATAATACAGATGTAAAGGGCATGGAGGGTAAAAAGAGAGGGAAAATGAATGCACATAAAATAAAATAAAAATAACAAATAAGATGAAATTTTATAAAAAGTAGGCGCTCTGATATGACATTTTGAGACAATAAACCTCTCCCCAATGCCATTGAGTTCATTTTCTGCCCGACATCTACTACTGGACATGCGACTTTCCCTTAAGAGTAGCCTGCTTCCTCAGTGAGACTCCCTTAGAGAAAACTAAATTTTCATTTGTAACTGGTTATCAATCGGAGATTGCTTCTGGATTAAGGATGAGGACATGTGTACACTTCTCTTTTCAGTTCTAGGACCCAGCCCTGTGAAGGCCTGTACATACTGCCTCAGGCCCTGTGAGCACATGTGTGTGCAGCCTACTGATTTAAAGGGCCTTGTTTTCTAGGTGTCCTCAGGTCTTATGCTCTTTTTGCTTCTGGGTTCACAGGAATGCCTGCTGGGGTTGGAGGTTAGGGTAAAGCCGTGAGTGTCATGATCTTTTTATTTCAATCAGGCAAATTCCAATTGAGGGACATTCTGTAAAATATTTAGGAGTGCTCTTTATGTCTGTTAATCATACCAATAAAACACAAAGAATAAATAACACCAAAACAACAAATCAAAAGGGTGGAGGGAACCCACATCACGACAATAAAATAACAGAAATTAATAAATACGGTTCATTGATAACTCAATGCTAATGGCCTCAAGTCCTGCCCCCAAGACACAGACTAAAAAGATTGGATTAGTAAACATGATCCATCTTTCTTCTGCATCCAAGAAACATACCTTATCACCAAGATAGACATATTAATACTCAGGGTAAAATGATGAAGAAAGACATTCCAAACAAATGGACCCAAGAAGCAAGCATGAGTACCGATTTTAATAACTAACTAACTAGACTTCAAATCAAAACTCACCAAAAGAAGTGGGAAAGGACACAAAAATCAAATGAAAAATCCACTAAGAGGATATTGCAATTTTAAACATTTATGCATCAAACACAAAGGCAACCAAGTTTGTAAAATAAACACAACTATGACCAAAACCACACATTGACCCTCACACAATGAACATAATAATAGTGAGTGATCTCAGTACCCCATTCTAAGCAATAGACAGGTCATCCGAAAAAAAAAACTAATCAGAACAATACTGTCATAAATCAAACAGACCTAGCAGACAGATATGTACAGAACACTTCACCAAAACAAAAAAGAATATGCCTTCTTCTCAGCAACTCAGGGAACTTTTTCCAAAATTAAACATGTACTAAGACACAAAGAAAATCTCAACAGTTACAAAAAACTGAAATAACACTCTGTATCCTATCTGACCACCATGGATTAATGCTGGATATCATCAACAACAGGAAGTTTACAAACTCAGAAACTGAACAAGTCACTGCTGAATGAAAATTGTGTTGAGACAAAAATTCAGAAAGAAAAATTTTTAGAACTGAATAAAAATGAAAACACAATATATCAAAAACCTGTGGAACACATGAAGGCTGTTTTAAGAGGCAAGTTCATAGCACAAGTGCCTACATTAAACAGAACAAGAAGGAAAGAAAAGAAAAAAGAAAAGGAGAGATCTTACACTGGTAACTTAACACCACACTTGAAAGCCCCAGGGTGGGATGGGGGAGAAGTTCAACAAAAAGAGTAGAAGGTGCTGGGCTGGGCACTGGTACCTGCCTTCAATCCCCAGCACTCAGGAGTGAGAGGAAGAGGGATCTCTGTGTGTTCTAGGCCAGCCTCATCTACAGAGCTAGTTTCAGGACAGTCAGAGCTACACAAAGAAAACTTATCTCAGAAAAGAAAAAAAAAACAAGCAACCTAAAAAAGAGTAGAAGGGTAGAAGGTAAGAAATAAAAATACTCAGGCCTAAGTCAAAAAAAACAGAAACAAATAAACACAAATAAAAAAATACAAAAATATCAATGAAACAGAGTTGATTCTTTGAGAAAACCATTAAGATTCTTAAATCCTCAGCCAAATTAACTAAAAGACAGAGATCCAAATTTTAAAAATTAGAAATGAAATGGGGGACATAACAAGAAACATCATGGAAATCCAGAAACTCACAAGGGAATATTTTTTTTGACATCCCAAATGCAGTTTCCACTCCCTTCTCAAGTCCCAGTCTTCCCCTCCATGTCCCCGCCACCCCCCACTCATTCACTCCTCCTTAGTTTCTATTCAGAAATGTGCAGGCTACAAAACATGTCCTCCTCCAAATTGGATAATCTAAAAGAAATCAGTGAATTTCTTGGTATCTATGACCTACCAAAGTGAAATCAAGATCAGATAAGCCATTTCAATAGACCTATAATCCCTAGTGAAATAGAAGTATTATTAAATCTCAGCTGGGCAGTGGTGGTGCACACCTTTAATCTCCACACTCGGGAGGCAGAGGCAGGCAGATCTCTGTGAGTTCAAGGCCAGCCTGTTCTACAAGAGCTAGTTCCAGGACAGGCTCCAAAGCTACAGAGAAACCCTGTCTTGAAAAAACAAAACAAACAAACAGAAGAAGAAGAAGAAGAAGAAGAAGAAGAAGAAGAAGAAGAAGAAGAAGAAGAAGAAGAAGAAGAATTAAGTCTCAACCAAGAAAATGCCAGGTACAGATGGATTCACCACAGAATTCTACCAGACCCTCTAAGAAGAAACACCAATCTCCTCAAAGTATTCAACAAAAGAGAAACAGAAGGAGCATTGCTTAATTCTTTTTATGAGGCTACAATTACCCTAATTCCTGGAAAAGACAAAGATCCAACAAAGAAAGAAAATAACAGACCAATTTCACTTATGTATCTAAATGCAAAAATACTCAATAAAATACTTGCAAATCAAATTCAAGATCACATCAAAAAGATGTGAAGCAGCATGATCAAGTAGGCTTCATGCCAAAAGGATGGTTCAACACACATAAATTGATAAATATAAACCAGCATATAAATAGACTGAAAAATAAAAACTACATGATTATCTCTTAAATCCAGAAATTGCCTTTTACAAAACCAAATGCTATTTTCTGTTAAAAGCCCTGGAGAGACTAGAGACACAAAGGATGTACCTTACCACAATTAGGTGATTTGCCTCAAGTACACTGAAATATCAAACAGAGCTTTCCTAACAGAGCAATCTAAATGCAAAGCTTTTCCACTAAAATCAGGAACAAGACAATGTCATCTACTCTATTTATATATATATACATGTAATATGGCACTAAAGTCTGAATTATAGAGCAATAAGACAACTGAAGAAGATCAAGGCAATGTAAATAAGAAGGGGAAAAGCCAAGGTAACTTTATTGGCAGATGATATGGTTTTATACATAAATGACCTTAAAAGTTTCACCAGGAAACTTCTACAACCTATAAACACCTTCAACAAAGTATCAGGATACAAAATTAACACATCAGCACACAAAAACTAGTAGCCTTCCTATATACAAATGACAGACTTAGGAAGAAATCAGGAAATGATCCCTTTCGCAATAATGTAAAACTAAATTAAAATATCTTGGGGTAACTCTAATTAATCAAGTGAAAGATTTGTATAATAAAACTTTAAGTAGTTGAAGAAAAAAATGAATGTATTAGAAGATGAAAGAATCTCCCATGCTCATGGATTAATATCCTACAAAAAGCAACCTACAGATTCAGTGAAATCCCCATCAAGATTCCAACACAATTATCTAAAAATCTTGAAAAGACAATTTCCAAATTCCTATACAAATACAAAAAAACAGGATAGCTAAAACAATACTAAATAATGAAAGAACAATCTCTGACCTCAAATTGTACTACAGCACTTTAGTAATAAGAACAGCATAGTATTGGCACACACACAAGTAAACCAGATACATTTATCAATGGAATAGAATTGAAGATCAAGACATAAGTCTATACACCTCTGGACTCCTGAGTTCTGACAGAAAAAAAAACCAGAAATATACAGTAGAGAAAAGACAGCATCTTTAAAAAAATGGTCCTACTCAAAATGGATGGGTGCATGTAGAAGAATACAAATAGATCCATACTGATCACCCTACACAAAACTCAACTCCAAATGGATGAAGGATCTCAGTATGTAGTCAGATATCCTCAATCTGATAGAGGAGAAAGTGAGAAATACTTCTGAACTCACTGGCACAAGACATGACATTCTGTAGACGACACCAATAATACAGGCACTAAGAACAACAGTTAATTAACAAATGGTATCTTATGAAACTGAAAAGCTTCTGTATTGTCTTTCAGTCAAATTGGCAGCTACAAAATAGGGGAAAATTCTTTACTAATTACACATCTGAGAAAAGGTAACTATCTAGAACATATAAAGAACTAACAGAAACTAAACATCAAGAAAACAACTCAATTAAAAATGAGATATAGAACTAAATGAGAGTTCTCAAAAGATGAAACACAAATGACTGAGAAACAATGTTCAACATCAGCCATTAGTGAGATGCAATCAAAATGACACTTAGATTTCATCTTACACCAGTCAGAACATCAAAGATCAATGAAATAAATTAAGGAGAACACTCATTGATGGTAGCAATGCAAACTTGCACAGTTACTATGAAAATCAGTGTGGTAGTTTATGGGAACCCAAAAATGTAAGCCTATTCCACCTTATCTGAAGGTCAGAGAGTTTGAACTTATTTTTACTCTTTCAAAGTGTTGACAACAAGTGGCTACAAAACAAAACATCCTGAGCTAGGGTGTGGTTACTTGGTGTTTTGACATCAAGATGGCCCATAGAGGTAGATCTGCTCCACCCTAACCAAAGGTCAAAGATTTCAAGCATTTTTCCACCTCTTCTTTTGAAATAGGAGGTTTGACTTAGGGACTGGCTGCCTGCAGGATACTCGGTCTAAGGTAGATTCACAGGCCCAAACATCAAATACTTTTCCTCAGGAATTAATGACTTGATGTCTCAAGTACTGAAACAAGCAACTATGCTGGTTGTCCTGTGAATCATGTTAAGCAGTCTTTTGCCTTCTTCCGAACCCTTTTTGTAATAGGGTATAAAAGCATTTGCAAAATAAATACAGGTGAATTCAGCATTCAGTATTTGCTGAATTGCCCTCCTTTTACTATCCTGTGTCTGTCTCTATTTCTTTCTTATCTCTGTTCCTCCTACTTAATATTTCTAATGCTCGCACTTTTACCTTGGAACATATGAACCCACCATGGCTAGGATCATGGCAGAAGTCACCCCCAAAAAGTGGCTCCCAACAGTAGTTCCTCTGCAAGATGGGAACAGATCTACATTAAGACCCAGGTATAGTACTCCTAGACATAAACCCAGAGACTCTACATCCTACTACTGAGATGCTTGCTTATACATGTTCATTCCTCTTCTATTCATAATAGTCAGAAATTGGAAATCGCCTAGATGTCCACATACAGAAGAATGAAAAATAAAACTGTGGTACATCTAAATGATGGGATAATACTCAGCTGTTGAAAAAAGTATGAAATTCACAGGTAAATGAATGGAAATAGAAAAAATTCATTCTGTATATGGCAACCCAGACCCACACAATAATACTGTATGTTTTCTCTTACATGTGGATGTTAGCTTCTAAATCTTTAATGGAATGCTACTATTCATAAAATCACAGAGGTTAGATATAGAGCAAGTAACTAGGGGTGAGGGAAGGAACTTCTAAGGTAGGGGGAATAGAATATATAGTTATAGAGAGGAACAGAAAGGGTGACTGGAATGGTAGGATTAAATGGAGAGAGGCAGGATGGAGGGTAAGGTGTGGAATAAGAGGAGGGACAATTAAAATTAAGGGTTATTTGAGGAGACATAAGAAAACTATGTTGGTAGAAGCTTCTTTAAATATATACATATATGAAGGAAATTTAAATGGAATCACCAAATAATTGGGGAAACTGTAAAGATCTATTATGTCCCTTTAAGAGACAAGCCATGCCCACTCCCTCCCCTGTCTGCTGAGGCAGGCTGATCTTCAGCTTCCAGCCTGAGTCCCTTTCCTTTTCCATCTTTCTCGAAGAGGCAGCTTCTCTCCCTACTTCTCCCCTTCCTCTCTCTCCCTCTCTTTCTGCTTTTCTCCCTTCTCCCCTTTCTTTCTATAACCCAGTAAATAAATATCCAACTTCACTCTGCATGGCATGCCTATCCATGTCTCTGTCTCTTGCCCACCATGTGGCCCCCTGCCCAGGACCAGCTGCCTTCAGAGACCTGCCCAGTGGTCTCGTGGCATGCCCATCCCTCTGTCCCTCCATGTGAGACTCGCTGCCCCTAGTGGCCCACTGCAGCCCCATGGGGAACATGAAGCATTTTATTTTTACCATTACAGAGACAAAGCCCCAACTAGACCTCTCTAGAGACCAAGTGACTCCTCCAGGGCTGGGATTATGTTACAACTAATTGAGCTGTTGGGCAAATGGACCCCATGGAAACCTACAAATAACTCAGGTTATTGCCTAGGCTTTGGGTTGCTCTCCACAAACTTATGGTAAGGCGCCATGGCTGAAGATAACACCTATAAAACTATTGAAAATAGAGAAGTCACGCTGGTGCCTATCTAGAGCTTTCACACCTGCTCATATTCATGGTCTTGGAAGATGCTACCAGAGAAAAAAGATATGCAGCAACCCAGCTATAAACACTTCAATCTACAATCGTGATCTGCCTGCAAGATATGCTAGTACACTACTAGCACCGAAGTTGTGGGAGTAACCAAGCCCTATCTGATTGGATTTAAGGCCTCTCCATGAGATGGAACCCACACCTGACACTTCTTAGGTAGCCAAGAACCCGAGACTAGGTAGGCCGGAGACCTAGGGGAAAACCAAACCCTAGTGTTCTGCTAAACGAACATTGCAATAAAATGACTCCCAATGTCATGCTGCTATACCTATAGATCAGTGTCGTGCTCAGCCAACCCCAGAGGAGGTTTCTGTTGCAGTAGATGAGAACAAATACAGAGACCCACAACAAGACAATGCACAGAGTGAGAGACTTTGGAATACTCAGTCCTAAAGTGGATGTCTTCATCAAATACCACCCCTCAGAGCTCAGGGAACTTTGCAGAAAAGGAAGCAGAAAGAATTTTAAGAGCCAGTGGGAATGAAAGACACCAAGGAAATGAGACCTTCTAGATACACAGGACTAATACAAACTCACAGAGACAAGGACAGCACACACAGGATCTGAACATATCCAAACCAGATGAAGCCCGAGTGCTGAGAGGAGACCTGAAAGGAGCTGCTGTCACTCATCCAGTTGACAACCAGTCAGGAAGAAAAGAACCAGTTTTCTCTAATGGGGTCTTGCAGGGTATACAAACCACACTTAAGGGCTGCTCCATGCCCAGCAGCAGACAGCCAACACAAAATGAACTTAATGGCATTTTTGGAGATGTTTTTTCTTAAAATACTTTGTCAGGAAATTTTTTACCTTACTTATCTTTTGCTTTACTATTATGGTTTTAGATTTTGTTTTTTATGGGTTTTGTTTTGTGTGTGTGTGTGTGCATGTATGTGTATGTTTTTCTTTGTTTGGAATTTTGTTTTTTTTTTCTTTTCTCTGTTTGCTTTGTTTTGTTCTGGTTTGTTTGCTTTTATTATCCTGTTTGTTTTCTGAAGAAAAAGAGAAAGAAGGCATGGAGTGAGATGGGTCAGGAGGTAAGGAGGATCTGGTAGGTGATGAGGGAGGGGTCAGCATAACCAGAATATGCTACATGAAAAAATATGTTCAATACAAATTTTTAAAATTTAAAACAAACAAATAAATAAAACATCACTGTCATATGGAAGAAAGAATTGTGACCAACAAGAGTTCAAAAAGATAACTAGAAATGAGATTAGAATTCTCTGCTGTGGACCAGGAAAGAAATGATGAAATGATGATGTTTTGTGGTGAAGGGGTGGCAGTGAGAAAAAAGCAAATATGTTCAAGATGTAAGAAATCTGTGTCTCTCTCTGTCTCTCTGTCTCTCTCTGTCTCTTTCTCTCTGTCCCTCTCTCTGTCTCTGTCTCTCTCTGTCTCTGTCTCTCTCTCTCTCTCTCTCTCTCTCTCTCTCTCTCTCTCTCACACACACACACACACACACACACTTACTTCCTTCTCTCCCAACAGTTATGTAACTGTAAACCTCCAAATGTCAAGTCCATGCTGTCAGGTAAAACAGGCCCCTCAGTATAATAATGGCATGGCCATTGTGAGAGCAACCACCATTCTTTCCTTGTTACCTGAGGTCGACTCCACAGAAGTGAGCCCATGCTTGGTACTGTAAGCCTGATTAAAATATCAGGGTTTATCCACATTTACATAGTGCTACACCACCTTCTAAATATTTATATTTATACTCATAGACAAAAGCTACTCTCAACCTTAATCAGAGAAGTCTTTCTTTAAAGTAAATTTCTATGCAGTAGAAAATACATAGAAGCATAGCTGCTGAAGATGCTGAGAATAAATGATATTTGAGAGTTCTGCCCTACACAAGACATTTATATTACCCTAACATTCAAGGAGTATTGCTAAGGAGGATGTGGGAAGAACATAACAGTGGGAAGATAAACTGAAAGGCTATGAAATGTAATCTTTCGGATTCCAAAGATGATACAACCATTGTTGCCATGAACTAACAACTGTGGATATCTGCTCTGACACTGTCATGACCATAACCCTGTCAACAATCAGTCATGGAAGGGGGAGGGGCTCATGGGACTTTATCACTTACTGCTGAACTATTGACAATTGATAGATTCTGAGAGGGGGAGTCATTGGCTTTAGTTGTGTACCTACTGCTACACCCACTAGACTCCAACACATACGTAACTTCAAAAAATCATGCTCACACAGAGGGCCCTGGTTAAATTCTGTGGGTCACAAAACTAAAAGACGTAAAAGTAAGAAAGAGACATAGGTAAGAATAGGTTGAACAAGGGTAAAAGGAAGATCCAAAAGTGGTCAGTATGCATTATATGTACATGTGGAATTTTCAGTGAAAAAATAATTAATAATACATTTTTAGGGCCAGTGAGATGGCTAAATAGCCTGAAAACTGCAAGTCTGAGCTCAGTTCCCTACATGTGAAAGAAGAGAACAGACTCTTTAGAGCAATCCTCTGACTACCACAGGCACACCTACACACATAACACACAGGCCCACTTACACACATAACACACAGACACACTTACACACACATAACACACAGGCACACCTACACACATAACACACAGACACACCTACACACACATAACACACAGGCCCACTTACACACATAACACACAGACACATCTACACACATGACACACAGACACACTTACACACACATAACACACAGACACACACACATAACACACAGGCCCACCTACACACATAACACACAGACACACTTACACACACATAACACACAGGCACACCTACACACATCATAACACACAGGCACACTTACACACATAACACACAGACGCACTTACACACACATAACACACAGGCAACCTACACAAATAACACACAGGCACACTTACACACATAACACACACAGGCACACCCACACACATAACACACAGGCCACCCACACATATAACCACACGCACACCTACAAACATATATCACACAGGCACACCTACACACATAGCACACAGGCAGACCTATACACACTTACACACATAACACACACAGGCACACACACATAACACACAAGCCACTCACACGCATAACCACAGGCACACCTACACAAACACATCACACCTACACACATAGAACACAGGCAGATCTATACACATAACACACAGGCCACCTACACACATAGCACACAGGCCACCTACACACATAGCACACAGGCAGACCTATACACACTTACACACATAACACACACAGGCACACACACACATAACCACAGGCACACCTACAAACATATATCACACAGGCACACCTACACAC
>PVIU01016319.1:0-45357 GCA_004026605.1 Ondatra zibethicus
AAGCAAGAAAAGAATGTTTTACTGAGAAAAGGTACCAAGCCACATTGCTAAACACAGACAAGAATTGTGGATTAATTTAAGTTGTAAGAGCCAGTTAATAATAAGCCTGATCTAATAGGCCAATCCATTTATAAATAATATAAGCCTCTAGGTGTTTCTTTGGGACTGAATGGCTGTGGGGCCAGGCAGGACAGAAACTTCTGTCTACAAATCACACAATTAAATTTAAACATTTTAGATTTGTTGTTGTTGACAATCTCTCAAGGAATGAGAGATTCCTCTTGTGAACGAATCTAGCCAGTCATCCGATGGCTCTGCCCCAGAGAGAAGCTGAACAGCTGGGGAGGGCAGGGTGCTCCCCACTAGCAGGGTCTGGAGTTGCATGTGTATCACTGTTGAGGTCGTATCCCTTTACTAGGCTCAGTGGAGGGATATTGGTCAACACAGCTCTGGTGGGGCATTGCATCTGCATAGAGCCATGCCTGCCAACAAGGTTGCTCTCACTTGTTGACCCCAGCTCTCCAGGGAAGAAATGGACACTTAAAAACAAAATTATAGTTACTCCTTGTGAAAGACACATGATAATACAGTGCTTCCAACCACGGAAGGGTACAGAGGAGGGAAGCTATCCATTCCTCAATACACAAAGGAATACTTGGCTGCAAAATAACACCTCACATTGAGGAGGGCTGGAGAGACAGCTCAGTGGTTAAAGGACTTGCTGTTCATCCAGAGGCTCTCAGGCTCTCAGTTTGGGTCCCAGCATCCACACCACGTGATTTACAACCACCTATAAGTTCAAGCCCAGGGGCTCTGACACCCTCTTCTGGCCCTTGTGAGCATTTGTACAAAGGTGGTGAACACACACTCACACACACACACACACACACACACACACACACTCAGGATACCTGTGCATGTATGTAGTTGTGAGAGTGTATATGTGTGCATGTGTGTGCGTGAGCACACACACACACACACACACACACACTAAATATTTAAGTAAATAAATTACACCTAACAAGCATTTTCTAAACCTATATGGATTAAAATTTTTTTTCTGAGAGTCATTAGACTGAGAAGCATCCAGGTTTCTGTGACAGGAAACCAAAGCTCAGGAAAGAAGAAAGTGAAACTATATAATTCTCCACGAGAAACCACGACCTGAACTGTCTCTAGGGTTTACCATGCACAGTGAGCCGGACTTCCACATTCTGCCTATGGATTCTTCAAACAGAATGTTTGAGATTTCTTTTATTTTATGTGCATTAGTGCTTTGCTTGCAGTTAGGTATGTGTACCGCATGCATACCTAATACCCTTGGAGGCTAGAAAATGTCCTCAGATCCCCTGGAGCGAGAAGGATGGCTGTGAGACACCATCTAGGTGCTGGGAATCAAAACTGGGTCCTCTGTACAAGCAACGAGTGCTCTTAACCACTGAGCAACCTCGCCAGCCCCTGCTTATGAACTCTTGCTGCACCCAGCGGGAGTCCAGCCCAAAGCCATCCATCATACAGTGTTTCCTGGTTCACACATCCTTTAATGCTCGAATGACTGCTCATTGTATCTAAAACCTTTCTTTTAGCAATATAAAAAGCATGTCAGGTATTAGGAGATACACAGATACCCAGGGGAGCTGCTAAGTGACACACTGTATGGACATACAGCAAGGTGGGGCGGGGAGGTCTCCCTGGAATGTGAGGGGTGCTTCCAGAGCAAGGAGCAGGGGCGAGAAGTCCTGTCAGAAGTCCTCTGCAGGGAATGTGTTGGCAGAACTCAAAAAAGTTGAAAGGGGCTGTTTATTAAATGTCATACACAAAATTTTTGGTATGTTTATATAATTTTCTAATATTTAAAGATTATGTAATTTCTAACTTAGAAATACTTGTTCAGGAAGTGGTAGGCATTGATTCTTTTTTTGTTTTAAATAATAGGGATTTTTCTTCGGCCAACAGATGTGTGGGGAAAACTAACAGAACGACAAACAGAAAGGGCCTTCCCCCCATTCTCATGCCTCTCTTTTCTTAAGAACCAGACTAAGAACTACAAAATACCGTGTAGGTTTGAAAACTGAAGGCCTGGAACATTAGTATAAACTACATAAAACTATATAGGAACAGACATTAAACTATTAATGTAAACAACTCAAGGATTAGCCATAGCCATGGACAAGGAAGGTGTTGTTGGATTTTTTTCTAAGTTTAGCTACTTCTGATCCACTCTCAAACCCCACTGCTGTTTGTTTCCTCTGCTCCACCTTACTGCACAGAGCTGGCACAGAGGTGTGACCAGGTGTTTGGACGCCTGCCGCCATGCACTCGTTAGATGGAACAATTATAATTAGATAATGAATAACAGCACTATTCCCTTAGAAACCACTCTGCCTTGAAGGACAATGAAAACAGATTAAAAGGAAGGGTAGAGGAAGGCAAACTAATTTGAAATGATATACCAGTATCCCGAATAATTGGCCTAGAGCCACACAGACACATAGCATTTACAAGTAGACTTTGGATCCCGTCCACTGGAACCAGCCTTGAGGCTGACCTCTTCCTGGGACACAATCTTTCTTCTTGCTCTGAAATAAGGTTCATAATATTGGTTTAAGAAGGTAAAGGAAATAGCTCTTTATGTAAGAGCTTTGGGTCATTTTCTTTAATAAATTCTAAATCACATCTCTGAGGTGAATGCCTTCCCAATATAGAACACCCTGTGTGTTGGTGAAATTTTGTTCATTTGGTCACTTATACACCAAACATTCTCTTGAAGACAAGACAGACAAACACCCTGCCTTCATGCAAATTTATGTTTCTGGTTATGTATAATTGATGAGAAGCATGTAAGGTCATTATTAAGTCAATTAATTAAAGACTGCTATGTGCAGGAAAGCCACTGTGCATAGAACTACACAAGCATCCCTGGCTCCTTGCAGAGATTGGGGTATCCAGGGAAAACAGTGAGTCCTGTTCTTGAAAACCCGGAATCTTCATGGTTCTGTTCACCACGGCGTTGAGACCTCTCAACTGTACTTTCAGAGAGTGACATGGTGTCCATTTGCACACTCACCCTCCATACTCGAGAGTCCTAGGTGCAGGCTGTCTCCTCCATGTCTGACTGGCTGCGAAATCTAGACAGCTCAGCCTTCGGTGTGCACCCCACAGAGAACACCTCTCACCATGTCTATCGCTAACACCCACACCCAAGCTGCTGTTGTCACATCTCACCTGCAACAGCAGTGACCTCAGAGCCCACCTGGGGAACCTGCCTTTTCTTCCTCACAGTACTGCAGCAGTGACAGTGACCAAGTGAAAGGCATCAGCTGTGATGGCCAACTGCTCCATTCAGTGCAGACAAGAGTCAACACCCTCCCGCTGTACCACGACCCCTTTCCCAATCTCTTGGCTTACTCTTCTTTTTGGCACACTCACTTCCTTGCAAATATGCAAACCTAGAAGTCTGTAACTGTGGAGAACGTCATCCTTCAGATCTCAGGTCATCTGTCACTGTCAGGGAAGTCTTCCCTGGTTCGTTCCTTCTAGATAACAGTGTCCTTTGCCACCAACACTGTGCAGACTCACTTTCCAGCTAGGAACCATTCCCTGTCTCCTCTATGATGCAGCATCCTAGGGACAGAGATCTGTCATTGCATGTGCTGCTTTTCCTGGCTTTGAGAAAAGCCTGTGGGGTTATTAAAACCTGTGCATCTTTAATGGATATTTTGGATACATATGTCTGTGGGCCGCTACTGCATAGGAAGGACATTTTGATTCTTTTTGGTGGGTTTTCGCCTACTTTTTTTCCCCTCATCCTTTCTTTCTTTTCCTTCCACGTTCTACTCATGTTCATAGCCCCGAAATGCTGTGATCCCAAGTCAAGCAGGAGGGAGATGACATTGTGCGTGCTCATCCGACCAGCAGCAAAAGACTCCATCCTCCTCCATGCATGAGCGAGCCTGGCCCAGGGCAAGCCAGCAACACATTCAGCTGAAAACCCCACAGGACAAATGCATTTAGTTGACACGGTGTCTGTGCATGAGCTAGGTCCCCACATCAGACCGAAATCATGGAATCTTTTCTGCTGACTTCACACAAGAAGAAATCTGTTTTGGCTGAAAATGCAAGCGCTCAGCATTGGAGGCCTTCTGCTAGTGAAAAGTAACATTCGGTCTGACTCTAAAGTGCCCAAGAGTTTGCTGATGGAAACACTGCTGCCTTCGGAATATTGTACATGACCCCAACGTCAGCTTTCTGTTTGAAAGACCAAAGAAACAAAAAGCAAATGGGATGGATCCAAGAACTCGCAATGAACATATACATCACTGATTCAAATTCCAATTTTTTTAAAAATGTAAATTTAGCATTTTATCAAACTAACAAACTCTGGGAAGTTCCCTCCCTTGGTGCTAGATCCAGAAGTAATAGCTCTTCTACCTTGAAGCCTCCTGGAACTCTTGGGACAATAAGGCTGACAGTACCTGTTGGTACTGTTGCTTCTTCTAGGTCTGTTGGGTCCCTCACCCCGGAGACCATACCCTGTGTGCAGTGCCAAGACCCAACTCCAGTGAACCCCTCCCTGGTACCTCTGGAGCTTTCTAGTCTTGCTACAATGTAGAGATGCTTCCCACATACTGTGAAGAGAGGATGGTGGAGGAGAGTTCAGGTCTTTCTGTGTGTATGAATAAATTGCCTTCATGCTCTGAAAGCAAGAAAAGTGTTTATGTCACCACGCAATGGAATATCTAAGTGAGGATGCGTCTCCCTGGGGAGAGCTGGGCAGATGTCCCCACAGCTCTCCCATATGTTCTGGGGGCTGCCTCAGGTCCTCCGGCCTCCCTCTAATCCCAACTGTATGTTATTTCCCCATGCAGAGGGCTGGGAGTCAACAATAGCAATGAAATGTAAAATCAAACTTCAAAATGTGTGCTCCATCTTATATAACATGGCCAACCCCACAACACTGAGCAATCCTTATCTCTGTGAAGCTGGGAGTCTGAAGGAAATGCGTCCGATGGCCACTATTCAATGAGTCTCTCGCTGGCTCCTACACTCTCCTGTCGCTGCCTCCTGTCCAATGCTCTACTCAACTGAGATTTTCTCCACAGTTTAACCCCAAATGAAGTCTACAATTTTTGATCAACTTTACTTCATTCTGGAGCCTTCTGTCCATCAGGATTTTTTCTCTGTGTATTTGCTGCAGGTACCTTTATTGTGCTTGCTGATCTGGGTATTTCTGCATTAAAACCAACTTCAGCCTGACATGTTATAACATGCAAGCCAGGTCTCCTTACAGTTTTACTTCTTTTTCTGTTTTCTTGTAAGTTCCTAAGACTTTTTTCTTCATTCCCCTTTTTCCAAATTCCAGGTAAAGGTCCCCATCAGGCTGATGGGTCCTGGTATCTGTGTGTTAAGTCAGAGAGGACCAGCACGCTGGACCTCTGCATCCCCCTGGAGCCCCGCTTCCATCTGTATTTCTTCAGATACTGTGGTGGCACATGGCTTTAATACCAGGACTCAGGAGACAGGCAGGCAGAGCACTGTGATCTCAAGGTCAGCCTGGCCTACAGAGTGAGTTTCAGGACAGTCAGGGCTGTTACACAGAGAAACCCTGTATCAAAACAAACAAACAAACAAACAAAGAAGAGGAAAAAAAACTTTTCTCATACAATATATTTTATCATGTTTTCCCCTCTCCCCATTCCTCCCAGATCTTCCCCATATTCCCAAACACCTAATTTCATGTTCCTTTTCTTTTTGCTTTCTTTGAAACAAACAAAACCAAAACAACAAAATCATATTTTATTTTCATGTAAGTGCCAAGACATTCTATTATACTTGTGCCTGCATTTCAATTAGCTTGTGGATTATCACCAGTAGCAAACATTTTCTTACTAAATTATGTTAGTTGTTTTTCGTTTTATGCATCAACCACAATTCCCCCCCTCTTTTCCTCCTGCTCTCCCCACTCCCCCATCCACTCCCCAGAAAGGGTAAGGCCTCCCACTGGGAAAATCAATGAAGCCTGGTAGGTTCTATTTATCTGAAGACACCACCTTCCACTTGGAAGGAATCATCCATCAAGCCTGGTGCCGTAACACTGAAAAAATGATTTCCCCATGAAAACACCTCACTAAAACCTAGTGTACCATCTTGTGGTAGGGAGGGTTTCTGAAACAAGACTAAAATATGGAGGAACAGAGGGAGGAGTCATGACTGAGCACAGAGACGATACTGAGTACTAAAGAGTCACTCACTGAGAACAGAGGCTTAAGTCCCCGTAGGCTCATGTATTTGAACAATGGTCCCCAGTTGGTGGTGTTGTGAGGGAAGGTTTAGGAGGTTTGGCCCTGCTGCTGTATGTCAGTTGGGAGTGGGCCTTGAAGTCTAATGTTTCACCCTACTCCACATTTGCTCTCTGCTTTGAGTTTGTAGTTTGAGATGTGAGCTCACTGCTTGCTGCTCTGGTCATAGCCTGCCTGCTGCCATGGCTCTCCACCGTGGAGGGCACCTTTCCCTCCAGCACCAAGGCTGCAAATAAACCCTTCCTTCCATAAGGTGTCTTGGTCATGGTGTTTTCTCTTGGCAATAGAAAAGGAACTGCTGCATAGGTCTGGATAAACATTCTTGAAACACATACTAAAAATAAAGCCGGGGCTGTGACAGAGGATCAAAGGCAGCAGGACTGCCTAACACAAGTAAGACCGACCCTGTGTTTAATCCCCAGAATGACAAAAGCAAAGAAGAAGTAATATATAAACAATTCCACGTGTGTATGTGTGTATGTGTGCACATGTATGTGTGTGTGCACGCGCATGTATGTGTATGTGCGTGTGCATGTGCGCATGTGTGTGTATGTGGGCATGCTTAACTGTGAATTCTACTTTTAAAAATATATTATATGTATTTTTAAAATAGCATTTTCAGTTCGGCACAATTTAAATATGATCCAATTTTGCAGCACCGTGTTTGTAATTTATAGCATTCACTGGTGCATGGCAGGACTGATTAAAAGAAATTCAATGATGAAGCTGAAAGATTCCAGATATGAATTAATAATCCCTACAGGCTACCATTTCTGCAAGTGCTCCAAACTTAGCTTCTGTCACCTGTTTTTGCCGTATCGACCCTTCTTGTCCTTGGTACTTCACTGAAGAACAGTGACTCCCAAGTGACTCATTCCCTTCTGTCACCTTCCAACAGCTCCTGTTTTCTCTGACCTTAGTTTTCGTAGACAGAGTCTAAATATGTGTGTGCGTGTGGTACGTGGGTATCCAAAGCAGTCATGTCTGTGTCAGCTGAGTGTGCCCCCTATAGCCAGCACCTGGATGCACAGCTACCGACGGTACAGTTACGACATAATTTAGTGTCAGTCATGAAGGGTCAGGGTAGGAATCCCTGTCCGTATAAGCTTTGCCACACAAGCATGGAGACTGAAGTTCAATCCCCAGAACCTTGTCCGAGTGCCAGGCATGGCTGCGTCCACTTGTAATTTCTATCCAGAGGTGCAGACGGGTGTATTCCTGGGGCTCACTGGCCTGCCGGTCTAGCCTACTTGGCAAGTTCTAGGGCAGCATATGGCACCCGAGGGATGGCAACACGGCTGTCCTGCTTCCACATGCATGCATCCACACAGGAAAAGACATGGATGCACCAATGAACAAGCTAAACATTCCAGTTTGCTGTTGCCTATCTCAGGCTTTTCTTCCCCTACTTGGGTTTTGTTTGAGTTTCCTCAGGTAGTAGAAGGTGGGCGATGGTGTTGAAAGACCCGCAAGGCAGCATCACTTTATAGAACATCGCGGGGTTCATCCTTGGCCTTGTGATGAGAAAGACTGCAATGTTTCCATCCATGGCACTGCTTTCTCAGGAAAACCAACAGTGGCCAACAAGGCACCAGGCAGAATTTAAAGTCACAAGTGCAAGTCCTTAAGCATCTGATGCCGTTTCCAGATTACAAAATTGGCTATTCAATTTTTTTGATAACACATAGTGGTTTTTATTTCTTTCTGGTCTTTTTTTCTTTGCCCATGTGCATTTGGTAAGAACAAAGCTGGGATCACAACAGCTTGGTCACTGTGTGTGCTTTCCATCTATTCGCTGCAATCCTTTACTAAAATATTTTAATAAATTAATGAGACAAGAGCAGTAAAATACTTTAAAAATAAACTGGGGCTAACTGGAACATGTAAGCCACGAGACAGTCTTTTGCCATTTGCTTTCTGTAAATGTCGAGGCAATTGTACAATAACTGAATGGCTCTCGTTAATGACTTTAGCAGTGTTCTGCAAGTTAGTTTGATTTGGTGCATTTATCCCTACTTTCACTTTTCAACTTCATTTACAGGTTTTCCTTGTGTGTGATGGCATATGTGTACACGCGGGTGCTACAGCGTATGTGTGGAGGTCAGAGCGCAGCCCTGTGGAGTCAGCTCTCTGTCCACCTTCCCAAGGGTTCCAGGGATCAGACTCCAGTGACAAGACTTGCACTGAAGATTCTCTGCTCTCTCAGCAGCCTCACCAGCCTCTCATTAGGATTTTACCTTTGCTGCCGAATGATGAACAAGTGGAAGGACCTTTGTGCTGTGGGATACAGGCACACTGTGTGAAGGTGTATTTGCTGTGACTGATGTAATCAAACGCTGAATGGCCACCAGCTGGGCAGGAGGTATCCCTGGGCTTTCCAGGGAGAGAAAGGAAGAGGAGGAGGTGAATCTAGGTATGTGAGGACGCCAGGAGACATGGAGGGGAATTGTAGATGAAGGCTGTTTGTTCGTTCCTGGCTGCCCAGACCCAAAATAATCAGACAGAAACTGTATTAATTACAAAACTGCTTGTCCTATTAGCTTAGGCTTATTCCTGGATAACTCTTATATCTTAAATTAACCCACTTCTATTAATCTGTGTATCACCACGTAGCTGTAGCTTACCGGGTAAAGTTCTGGCATCTGTCTCCTTCAGCAACTACATGGCATCTCTTTGACTCCACCTACTCTCTGTCTATCTGCTTGGAATTCCTGCCTTTCCCTATTCTGCACTGCAAGAGGCCCAAAGCAGATTCTTTATTAACCAGTGGTATTCACAGCATACAGAGGGGAATTCCATATCACCTAAACAGGAGGGGCAAGATGAAAGAGATGTTAAAAGCCACATGGTAAAATGTAGATTAATAAAAGTAGGTTAATTTAAGTTTTAAGAGTTGGTGGGACAGACAAGTCTAAGCTAAAGTCGAATTTGCATAATTAAGAAGTCTCCGTGTCATTATTTGGTAGCTGGCTGGTGGGACAGAAAAAGACTCACTATACCTTTATCCTCTGGAAGGCAGCCAAATGCTTACAATATTTCCCCCAAACCTCACTTTCCTCACTGGCTAGTGATGTCCCATTTACGACATCTTATTGTTTACCAGTCTTAGGTGTGTTTCTCCACTTTTTAGTTGGGTTCAGTGTTGGACAGCTATCCCTACTCAAACCAAGCCCGTCGCTGGTTTATATAGCTGATAAATTCGGAAAGTGTCGCATATATATTTCTATATATATGGTGAAAGGAAACATACATAAACACTGGAAAGCATGCCAATTTTGTGTATCATCATATATGAAAGCTATACACATCTCAACATTCGCGGCACACAGAGTCTTGTTGGAATAGAGTAAGCCTGTGTCCTCAAATGTTTTCTGTGGCTTCATTTGTGCGGGAACACTAAGAGGGCAGAGAAGCAGGCTGGGGCTGGTGAGCAGAGCCCTGCCAACCATGGGATTTCCTGGTGTTGTGCTGCACTGCCCTGGCTGGTTTCAGCCCTTCCAAAAAGCAGAGGCTGTGGGTGCCCACCCGATGATACCCAGCTGTCTGTGGTTCTCAGCGACATTTCATTTTCTTTGGTTTTGCTTTTTTATTTTTTTATAAATTTTTTTATAAATTGCCAATTAATTTTATCAACTTACCAAAAATAGGTCCAGTAAGATATCGGTTGAGCATGTCAGATGAATTTGGCAAAGACTGGCCCAGCTGTTATACAATTTTCACCCAATAATATGGTATTATTGTATGTACCCTGAGGGAAATACAATTTCTTTTACTTTTCTTAGGGCAATTGAGACATGTAAGTAATAAAGATAATGGAGTTTTGTTAGTGAGTGAAAACATGAAGGATGTTCAGTAAACAATGCTAACAGTTGGCTGGAAGTCGGTGGAAAAAGTCCTTGCATCCTCCAACATCTAAAGCAAATTCCTACGCAGAGGTTAGAGTCTAAAAATGTCACTCTGGGTGGGTAAGGAGTGGGTGCTATCTAGAGACAGAAGATCAACAGATGGCTATGTGGAAAAGGGACACAGAATATGAACTTCTACCCATGAAGTTTTGCCATAATCTCAAGATGACTCCACCGCCTCCCCCCCCACACAGTGAGATAACATATTGCCCATCCGCCTATGGACTTACAGCAATGCTGGCAGCAAGCTTTTCTCCGGCGGCTCTGCACACAGAGCAGCATAAATGCGTCTGGGTAATTTAGAGGCAGTCGGCTCACTACCTAGACACACACTCAGGGAAGGTGAAACACTCAAGGTCCCTGCCTGCCTGCGTGTGCGATTAGTTTGTCGGAAGTGAAGCCTTCCACAAGCATGACAGAATTTAATTAACTGTACATTCTCTTTCTATCACCTTTGTCAGAATTCATAAAGTGACCAGGAACAGTTCACTCTGATGGATTCCTGGGACGGCAAGAGCCCGGGAAAGCTAGGGACTGAGGGAGGAAAGTGCAGGGGATTACAGGGCGCCTGGACAGAAAGGGCAGGCTGGCGATCAGATTGAGACCTTAAAGTTGGGTCTTTGAAAACATTATTTCTCTGGCTGGACATTTTGCATCAATATTTCACAGAAACTATTTTGTTATCAATAATCTGCAAAACTTAAATGGGATTTTCTTTCCCTGTTAAACTGCTTCTTTGAACTTTACATGAATTAATCCAAACTTGCAATACTGATCGGGCTCAAAAATTGAAACAGATAAGTAAAATCAGAACAATATTTTTGCTTCCACATATACTAACTATTGCATGTATCAGTTATAACACAGGGAGAAATGTACAACCAAATGACTGGAGTCGGCAAGCTTATTATTTATTTATTTGTTAACCAATCTAGACTCCAGCACACTATTTTTTCTTTCATAATGACATCTCTGTTTTCCTGTACTGTATATAAAGCCTGCATTTGCATTCAATGCTCTGTGCAGCAGTTACCCGAACACACGGCGGATGTGAAGGAAACAATGAAATGAATAATATTTTTGCTCTTCGAGAGGTAGAGTTGAAGGTTCTGTGATAATAAGCACAAAGCAGCCACGGGTTTAAAACATAAAGCTCCCCTATTTTGTGTTATCAAAAGAAAATGTGGTTTTGGTTGCTTTGAAAAGAATGCAAACCAAGAAAACTTAATCACTGACAAGTACAGTTGGGGGTTCTCAGCTCACAGCACGGCAAAGACTGCAAACACACCGGAGGGCAGAAAGAATCACACACATTCACAGTGACTCACCTCCTCTGCACCTGTGGTTTAGTATGTTTGCTAATGCCCATGACCACCAAATAGTATGCCACTCCCCCTTAAACACTGGACCTCCTCCCAAACAGCCAATCTGTATCTTTGAGGTCTACCAAGAACACACCCTATTCTTTTGATAGAACAAGTTCCCCGAGGACAACGAGGGAAGAGCCAATATCTTCATCAACTTAACTGTGGAAGGCATTGAAAGAAAAGGAAGGACTGAAAGTTCTTTTCTCCACAGGACAAAGAACTCAATGCCATGTCATACAGTTTCTTAGATCCTCCACGTAAAGTGGGAACATCATCAACATCACAGAGCTGGCTGGCACATCTTAGTAGATGAAATACAGAGGCCGGGGGTGTACGGATCACTGGGGGCTGCTTCTCTAATTCCCATCTCCCCACCAGACCATGCCTGGCAGCCCCACTCAGGAACAATTGTTATGTTTGTTGCACACACAGATGCTAACAATAATGAGAGCCGGCGGGACGAGGGCACGCCGGACTCATTCCTGCTTTAACTGATTCAGTTCCCTAAAATGTACACAAGATAGTCACAAGTTTCTTTAGTAAGGCTTCTCCACATCGTCATACTGGTGGTAACGGTGCTGGTAAGAGGTCTCTCCGACAAGCTGCCTGTAAGTCATGCAGGGAGCGCCAAGGATGCAGCTTCTATGACATCACCCATGCTGAAGGCATGGGGAGCTTTCAGTGACATAATTGACTTTGAGTCATTCATGATCCTGGACGTTAACTGCCACTTACATGCTTATAAGCAACCCCAACAAAGCTCACTGGTTCACTGAGCAAGACTTGAGGGCAATCTTTTTTTGGTCTATTGCTTGTGCTCTACTTGGGTTAAAAATACATTGCTTGTGTTTCTCTAGGAAAAGTCACGACAGCGGAGAGCAGCCGGTTACTTACTTCATTAAATGTCCTTCTCCCCATTTGTCCACCCACCAATCCACTTTAGCTTTTATGCATCTCTAAGTACTTTTTATAGATGTATCTGTCTGTCTATCCTATATAATTTTATATATAATTACTCTGTTCTGTTTACTAAAGGTAATCAAGGCAAAGACTTAAATTACAATCGTTCACATAATTTCTCAGACCATCCAAAGTCCTTTGCCTTTATGTAAACACTATAATCAGATCACACAATTCTACAAAAATGACTGTTGGATTCACCTGTGAGTCCAACTGAATATGTACAATGTCCTTGAGCAAATTTCCAACTTAATAATTGTGAGTTTTGTTTACGTCAATTATATCGAGTATACTTTTCTTTGGTTTGTAACCAAGTGCCCTTTTTTATTTAGCAGCTAGGCAATATCAAATACAGAAATCTCAGTTGTGATTTAATTTACTATTAAATATTTTGGTGTTTGACAAAATTACAAAGAAAGATATACTCTTCAATTTTCCTAGCCACCACGTATCAAAGAGCAACTGACTTTTGTGTCCAGGGTTGCGATACACACACCGCTCATGCTGAGCTGGATGCCCTGGAATCCACAAATAAATATCGCATCCAGGGAAAGAGTTTGCTTCTCCTTTTTAATGCCTGCTGACATTTATTTTCTTGCCTCATTTCACTTGCAAGCCCTACAGTAAAATAGAATAGAAGCATCTTCTAGATTTCAGAGGGAACGTGTTCAAGATGTGACCACAGAGGACAACATTAGCTGTTTTCCTGTGTGCCTTTTACCAATTTGAAACTGCCTTGTTCTAAACTGCTGAATTTTTTAAAAAGCCAAGTATGGGAACTAAATATTGACAAGTTTATACAGTTATTACAATGTCCATACTCACTTTCTCTCTTATTCTGTGTATGCAGAGAATGAAACTGTTTAAGTTGCAAATATTAAATTCTACACGTAATGGAGAAACTTGACATGGTTAAGGTAGATTTTCTTGCATGTATATTGGTGGGTTTTATTTACTAAAATATTTTTATATAGATTTCTATTAGGAGCACATTCAGATCATCTCCTTCATCCTAGCTTGGTCTGGAGTCACTTCAAGGACTTGTCAGGCAGCCATGCTGAAGTTCTTCTATAACTGGCAGCATTTAGGGAACAGAGGCAGGAGGATCATGGTTTCCAGGGCAGCTTAGGCTGCACAGCAATCCCTGTGTGAAAAATCAATGGCACACTCAGGGCTGATGGTTTTCTGGTCGATCCAGCACACAGTCATGAAGCTATGTAGTAATGCTTACTCTTCTTACAGGCGGGGATGCTAACAGAGCCACTGAAAGCCCCTGGCCATATTGTCTACTGATATTTTTACCAGAATGCCCTTATATCTAAAGTGATTAAAAAAAAAGATTGCATATGTGTGTTCCCAGCTCTGATACAAACAGCCTCTTATTTAGGTTAGTCCCTGAGTATTTCCCATAATTCTTAATACAGCTGGACTGAGTCTAATTTTCACTAGTTAATTCATGCTTTGTCCTACATGTTTAGGCTGCCATTTCCAGGTTTCCTTCTATGGTTAGATATGTTTGGAATCCATTTTTTTTTTTTGTTTTTTCGAGACAGGGTTTCTCTGCAGCTTTGAAGCCTGTCCTGGAACTAGCTCTTGTAGACCAGGCTGGCCTCGAACTCACAGAGATCCGCCTGCCTCTGCCTCCCGGTGCTGGGATTAAAGGCATGCGCCACCACCGCCCAACCTGGAATCCATTTCAATCCCAATTTTATTCTTAGCTGTGTACACGCCTCATGGGTGGACTGTGGCAGCTGTTACAAGGAGCATTACTAACTTTTCAAAGTTGACTGAGCATGAACATGCACCATCTGCTGTGGTATGAGTCTCAGACAAAGCACCATGTATTATATGTGAACCAAACACTTCTCCGTCATATGTCAGTTACAAGGTAGATATGGTAAACTCACCAGAAAGCCCATACATGTGTCTTAATTAAAATAGGACTGAAGAATTATGAGCATATTTGCAATTTCCAAGGCCTATCCTCATCCCTGGCTACCCCAATCTCCACCATTTTTATTCAGTTGAAAGGGATCCTCACTCTGTTCCTTGAAGTGCCTCCCGGTCACCAATGCTCTTCTGTCCTTTGGAGAAGACCTTTGTTTGTCTTTGGTCATGATGGATGTCATATCTAGATTCAGATGCATGATCTAATGCATGTCT
Source organism: Ondatra zibethicus (assembly GCA_004026605.1). NCBI lineage: Eukaryota > Metazoa > Chordata > Mammalia > Rodentia > Cricetidae > Ondatra > Ondatra zibethicus. The sequence continues at coordinate 14,695 of PVIU01016319.1, forward strand.
ATCATTGAGAACTTTCATAGGATCAGGCTCCCCAAGCCCTTTGGCTTCACATGGTTTTCTGAAGTGCCTCTAGTCTGCAGTTACTGCTGATCCCCAATGAGGTGTCATGCCCATTCATTTCCATGCAGAGTTTCTCTTTTTCATGGTTTGTTTCAATATGACCATGACGTGTCGCTGCGGGGTCTCTTCGTGTTTGGTTTGTGGCAGGTTCACTTAACGAGAATCTGTCCATACAGATTTGCCTTCAAGTCTGCCTGACTTGTCCCCACCTTTCCGGGGATCCCAGGACAGTGTTTCGTCTGAGGATTTGATTTGACTTACAATTCCAACTGGCCCATGGCAGGGAAGACATGGCAACAGGCAGAACAGGTACAATAGGAAGAACAGAAGGTTGGGGTGAAACCACACCCACACCTAGGAAATTGAGAGTGGTCAGGAATTGAGGGAGGGTTGTCAAGGCCCACCTCCAGTGACCCACTTCTTCCACTTAGAATCTACCCAGTAAAGGTCCCACAACGCTTGCAAACAGCACCAGCAACCAGAAGCCAGCTACTCAAACACGCGAGCTTATGGGTGACATTTCACAGTCACAGTGGTCTCATAGCCAGTAGCCTTGGACCACACCATAGGAGACCTTCTGCTACACACTTACAGACTTCCACCAGACCTGTTACATGAAGAACTTACAGGCTTGCAGGCCCCAAAGAGACCTGTTTGCACACTGTTTGTTTACACATGGAAACTGGTAGTGAGGGGGCTACCAGCTTTAACATGGATCCGGCTTCAGAGCTAGATAAAAGCAAGTCCTTAAAATAAAATGCCCCCAATTACAAAACACTAGCTCACTACAAAGAAACCATGTGCACACACAGTCAATGTGTTGCAGAAGTATCTAAAATGAAAAGCATATATGCAAACAAAGTCTTGCCAAAGAAAACAATTTCCTCTTTAAAAATGTCCAGACAGCAAATGGAAGCCCAAGGGAGATATTTTTTCAGAGCAGGGGAAAAGGTGAGGGTAGTTAAAAAATGTTCATAGCAGGGATAGCTCAGTATTTATTTCTGCAATTTTCTCATTAAAAAAACAAGCATGGGGAGCATATTCCAAGTTCCAGGTTCGGAGTGGCCCCTGGCACTGTACCGCTGTTCACACCCACATTTCAAGGCCTCCTGATGGAAGTTCTCAAAGTGTTCTCTGATAGATTATTTTCCAAGAAATAAAACACATTAAATGTGTTCTCCCTTTGTGTATTTTCAATCAAAGAACTCTACATCTACAGATTTCACAGAACTGGGAAACGGATAGCAAGGTGCCTCCAGTCTGTTTTATTTGACTCTAGACCCCTGGGAGGGGGGAGCTCTCCTGGGAACTAAGGGTGGATTCTCCTAGAGATAGTCACAGTCCTGGTGTCTTCCCACAAGTCTGCTGTTCCAGCTCAGACAGCGGCGAGGGGAGCTGCTTGCTTTGCCCTCCTTTCTCTCCTGCTCTTCTCCAGTCAGCGGCTGGAACCTGCCATTTGTTTGGGTCTGCAAACACTTCGCTTTTCTCTGCCCCATGACTGGAGACAGGTGACAAACTGTTATAGATTTCCATTCCTTTGGGTTTTGAAACAATCTCTTCTATTTTATTTTATTTATTATCGCTTTATTCACGTTGACAGTTATAAGAAAGCAGCCACACAAACAGTGACTCTGTATCGGCTGTCTGTGACACCATGAGGCTCTCCTTTCCAAAGCTCTCGGATGCCGAGAGCTGTGACCCAAGCAACAGGCTCAACAGCTTCCCAGATGTTGTCTCCAGCCTCACAGTGCCACACCCACCAGCAGCTATCTGCGTGAAAACCATCAGTATTTTTAGAAAAGTTGGATCTCAGCTACACGAGTATCAAAATGGCATATGTGCATGGTAACTGCAAGTTTGGCAGAAGGTATAACTGTTTATAGAATATTGAAGACACAGGAACCATGCAACTTTGAAGGTGTTCACAGAATGCAAAGCAGCTTCATGCATGTTTGCACACTCTGGCTTTGGGATCATGTATCTGATATCAAGCATAGATACTCCTTTATTTTATTAGTTCTAAACCTGCAGGTTGTAAGATGTTTCACTTTTCATAGGAGCCTCCTCTGCCTCATTGGAATCATCTACTAACCCTACTAACTGGCTAGTTGAGCCTGATTGAGCCAGCACGTGGTCTGAAAAACAGAAAAAAAAAAAGACTAATTCCCCACCACAACTCATGGACATAAAATAGCATTCAATGCAAACTAATGAGGAAGAAATTGGGCGTTGGAGACATTGAGATTGTTTCATTAACACACACATACTGAGTTACCACACTAAAAGTTATTTTCCTAGTAAAGATAAATCCCCTTGGTGAATTTGCACATAAATTTTCTTAAAAATACCCTGCCAACTTTAAACAAATTGCTTGTTTTACTTGTTAATCAGATACATTTAATGTCTGAGGATGTGTCTAGAATAAATACCTTAGTTAGGAAAGCTCTTAATGATGTTGAAGAAGCGTACTGATCAGCCTCGAGTTGGTGGTGCATGAGTTTAATCCCAGCACTCGGGAGGCAGAGGCAGGCAAATCTCTGTGAGTTCAAGGCCAGCCTGGTCTACAAGAGCTAGTTCCAGGACAGGCTCCAAAGCTACAGAGAAACTCTGTCTTGAACCCCCCCCCCAAAAAAAAAGGGTATTGGTAAAAGGGTTCAGTCTCTGCCTCCATTTACAAGCTGTGTGGTGACCTCTAATAACCTGCTTCATGTATAATCATGTTCTATGCAGTAAGGCAGTTTTAAGCATTTAAAACAAAGGTACTGAAGCATTCTATTTTGTAACATGTTACTTTGCAACATGTAGCAATCTAACACCAGTTGTTACACAAGCTAGGATAATTTTGAAATCCTCTTTTCTTTCACCACCTAGTACCTTGCTGTCCTGTTAGTTTCAATGGCCAACCTGAAAAAGCCCAAAGTCTGGGGGCCGGGCAGGGTATCTGCAGTCTGAACCAGTGGGCTGGCCTCTACAGGCTGACCGCTGGAGCATCTCTTTTGAGCATGAGCGCTCTCCAGCCAGCCCCCGCCCCGCCCCCGGGGAGTCATAAACTGAGGCTGCAGATTTAGTACAGAACCATCTGTGGCAGCCTGGTGACAGCTCTGTTAGTGCCGCCCCCTCCTGGGAGAGCCTGTATGCAGCATAGAAAGCCAGAAAGAAAACATTTTTTTGCCTCCATTCCCTATGGGGGTGGGGAGAAGCTGAGAGGCAGAGGGTGCACAAACCCATGGATTTCTGATAAAGAGAAGTCAAAGAACAAGATTACTGAATCCAGGGACCTGTTTCAAAATATTTTATTCTGAATAATACTTCCTTGTTACTTTAGAAAATAAAACGATGATTACAGTTATTTGCCAAATCAAATCCCCCCCCACATATGTAGGTGCACACACGTGCTAACAGGGTCATTTATTAAGTACTGAAAAGCCTATGATGTTGTTCAGAGGTAGCATGCTGTAGACAATTTCAATTCTGCTTTCCCATAGGCTGAGTTATTTATAATAATAAGTTACCATTTTAGCACTGGTTTTAGACCAGAGCATCCTCGAAAGCAGGATGCATGGTGCATGTTTCATTGTAAAACCACAGTTTTAATTGATTCAGGATTGGGACACTAAATTATTACCACTTCCGATATTCAATGATATATATGTATGAAAAATCCCATAATGAAACACATTAATCTGCATGTGAACTAAAAAAACTTTAAAATGTTTAAAAATAAAGCAAAACAAACAACCTTTTCAAAGGTAAACAGATCCACAGAAAATCTATTAGCCTGACTCCAAAAACTTAATTTGAGAAATATTTTTGGAATATTAAACCAACCAATTAGCTTAACAATGAGTGTTTAGAAAGCAAAGGAACTGACGAATGAGGGGTTACCTATGGACTTCATACTTCAAATTCCCACACAACCATCTTTAATAACTGCAACAGTTATATCTTAAATGTAAATAAGTGATTTTGTAACATTTTACATTTAGATTGTGGAAAACAACACAGGTAATTTATAGGAAAATATTAAAAATCGGCTATAATCTCCATTGCCCTAAATAACCAATTTGGGAATTTTTATGTATTGTCCTCCTGTAGCTTGTGTTCATATACGGGGCTTCTGCTGTGTGACAGAACTATGATGTTGCCATTAACTCTGAAATGCCAAAAAACAAAAAACTGTTTCCATACAATATTGCAAATGCCTGTTTCTCATATGCATTCCCTCTGACACGTTTATACAGTTGTGTTTGGTTGTGACAACATTCAGTGATTTCATCCCTTACTATCAGACAGAAAGTTCTCCCACCTTCAAAAGAACAAAGCAAGCATTCTTAGACTATGACATTTTGTAAACATCACTCAGAACTTCCTTAGGATTCATGGTTTTAAGCCTCATTTGTGATCCAAGGTTACTCTGCACTTGAAGGTCAAAGGTGGGTTTGACTAGCTTGTCACCCTAAGGAGATATAAAAGTCAGAGGATGAGAGGGTCCATTTGTGTGGGTATCTCAATCCTAGGCATGACATACCGTGTGGGCCGATGGTTGCATTTCAGTGACCATAGTGATCTCATACAATTATGGTGAAGCTGAATGTGCCCGTCACCTGGTGATGCGTGACCTTCATAACGTCCCATAATCCAGTTGTGGTGACTCTAATAGGTACAGAAACCTCCCGTGCAGGTGCTGGTATATAATAACAGCATACTCCACTGCAGCAGATGGATGATGTGCAGTCAATAATATCTCTTGATAATAAATGACTGTGACTGAATTCAATATTCATTATATTTTCTGTTAATCTATGGTGTACTGCTTCTACTTATTAAAAAAAAAACAAAACTATTAACTGTAAAATGGTACTGTGTTCCATAGCAGCAACCTCCTGCCTACATTCCCCATGCCTATTGATCACATCACAGAGAGATGCATGGAGATTAGAGGAGGCCACAGGAGATTTCTGCAAATCAACTTTGTGATGGCCAGACAGCAGATCCAAGAGCCCAGCGATGTGCTTCTCTGAGTGAGCCCATGTGAATTATGACGAGGAGGCAGTATAACATTACCCTGTTTGACCCAGAGAATCCTCATGAACACAGACCTCCTATCGTCCAAAAGGTCCTTGACTCAGAATGGCTTGACTTCACAACAGTTTGCAGGTATTCAGTGGAACTTGCATTTTGAAGTTGGGTGTTATTCCAAGCAGGTGTGACGATGCTGGGCAACAGCCGCGAGATGCAGCTCTGGCCAGCCATGTGGTGATGAGGGGATGCTGTTCAGCAGCATCTCGTGATGCCGAGCTGTGATGTTCCACAGGTCAGCTGTGCCTAGGGTACCATTGGCACAAAACGTTTTCAGCTCGTGATGGGTTTATTAAGATGTAGGCCTGCTGTAGGTTAAGGGGCATCTAAATATTTTTAAACTAACTTGGGGTTCTTTAAAGCAAACCTCCTGTGGAATCTCAGCCATGCCCATGTCTGTAGAATCAACTAGCAATGTATGAACAAGCAGAGTTTCCACAACCCCAAAAACCTGATTCCCTGGTACTCGTAATGGAGGAAAACTGAATAAGGCTCCAGGACAGGGGCATGGTCCCCACCAATGCTTCCCCTTCCAAACAAAAGAAGTAGGATTATATGTATTTAAAAAACTCTGTTAAAATAATACTGTACTTGAATTGCAGCAAATTTCTTAAGAGGAAGTTTCCAGGTGCCACATTCTAGAGTGAGGCTCTCTAGTGTGAGCCTTGTATATTTGGCTCCCCTTTATGGTTTTATTGTTGGCTATTGTGGACAGCTCTTAACTTACAAAGCTACGTGTTGTCCTCTTTCCTTCTACGCCTCTTCTCCCCTCATTCATTTTGGACTCATTTTCAAATGCCTTGACCTATATTTAGGCTGAATCCAACAATTCACCTTCTCATACTTTGAGTCAGGACATAACATCCAACCTCTTTCCCAGCCTCACAGAAGTCTACTATGTTTTCAACGTCACATTTTCATTCCAGTTGCTCCTTGTAAGGTCACATTCCAAATAAGATCACATCTGGGATGTATAAAGGAGCTGTGCCCACAATGCCTAGCAGCTGCATATTTTTAAAGGACAACATGAAAAGAGAGACTTGGATTAAAACTGGTTGGTTCCTTTATATTTTGACCAGAGCAGTATAGGAACTACATTAACCTGTATCAGTCACTGGTCATCGTCTATAGTGAGTATGCAGGGCATGGAATTCACATATTGTAGTGACATTTGCTATAGTTGCTCATAATGAGCAGCCAGCCCATCAGGTGTGTCTGCATCTGTATCTTCATGAACAAGAGAACCAAGCACTGTGCTTGGGCTCTGGACTGAACGCAAACAAGAAAGGGAGCTGAGCAGCAATATTTCTATGTGTGCCTCTGCCTCTGCTTCCCGACTGTGGACAAAATGTGACCAGCCGCCTCATGCTCCACCTTATAGACCTCCCTGCCCTTGTAGACCGCATTCTTAACCTGTGAGCCCAAACTGTTGAGCAGAGGCTGTTTGTTCGTCTCCTGGTCTCCCAGACGCGAAATAATCACTCAGAAACTATATTAATTACCACACTGCTTGGACAATTATCTTATGCATATTTCTAGCTATCTCTCACATCTTAAATCAACCCATCTCTATTAATCTGTGCATCACCATGAGGGTGTGACCTATTGGCAAGGTTCCAACATCTGTCTCCTCTGGCAGCTACATGGCATCTCACTGACTCCACCCACTCTCTCCTCCTCTATCTGCTTGGAATTCCTACCTTGCCCTATTCTGCGCTGCAATAGGCCCAAAGCAGCTTCTCTATTAACCAATGGCATCCACAGCACACAGAGGGGACTCCCACATCACCAAGCCAACCATTCCTTTCTCAAGCTGTTTTCATCAAGGATTTGTCCAAGCAACGAGAAATGTAACACAAACACACACATACACACACATACAAACAAACACACACATACACACACACATATACACACCCACACACACCTACACACACGTGCAAGCACACATGCACACACATACACACCCACACACATACACACACATACAAACACATACACATGCAAGCATGCGTGCACACACACATACACACCCCACACACATACACGCATATACACACACATACACACACCACACACATACTCACATATGCCACATACACACACACTCAATAGCCAGGCCAAAACACTTTTCTTTTTCACATTTCTTTTGTCCCCTGGACTCTGTGCTATAGTGTCACCCTCTTGGGTGCTCCCCACCCCTGCCAGGTTCAGCCACTGAGAAGCTCTTTCTGGTGCCACCCATTACTCTGTGACTATCACCACATGAGCTGGAATTGCCTCTTTCTAAGTTTATCTCTTCATGAGAATAAACAGACTCCATGTGAGTCACACTCATGTCTGGCTACTGAGTAGACCCAGCAGCCCCTTCATGCAAAGTAAGCCTTAACTTCAGGAATCCATTAGGGCCAAAGTTTTGCAATAGTTATGAGTCTACTAGACAAAATGTCAACAAAGACACTGGCAGTCATATTAATGTAGTTTGATTTAAAGGGGCAAGTAGCCTAGAGATAGTAAATTAGATTCATGTCTGATCCATCAAATTTTGACTAAGAAAAAAATATATTTCACAAATACACACACAAAAAATGAGAAGCCAAAAGGAGGAAGGCATATTCTCAAGAATGTGTCCAATGAATAGTGTTAACTAAGAGCTCACCTTGACTGAGGCCATGCTATGCAGGTTGGAAGCAGGTGTTCTCTGGTTTACTTAGAAAACACTGAAGTCTCATATTTCATCTTAATAACGAGAAAATTCTACTCTCGACACACAATACAAGCTGTCTTAGTGATGAGCTCTCTCAACAATTTCTAGATGCAAAAGCCATGGTCATACTCCAATATGTCCGGTGATGTCTCTTTACGCTCATGAGAAATGCTTCTGGGAAACCAGTGAACTCCTCAGGAAGGAGACTGGGCACTCAGATGAGAAACTTGCTATTACCTGAGAAATTACTTCCCCCCCTTAATAACAAGCTATCGACATTTTAATTATTGTACCAAGCTTGAGGGTAAGAGTATGCACAGTGTTGCAACTTTCTCTTAAATTGATGTTACTAGTGGTTAATGAAGAGGCAGATCTGCCACAAATTATCATCAGACTGAGACTGGAGAGTCACAGATCAGAGCCTGAGACAGGGATGAGTAAACAGATTAGAGATACACTGTGACAATGTGAGAGCATTGGGCATGATGTAAATGATGCTGGGGGTCATCAATTAAGAAAATACACATTGATCCTGAGCGCTCACCGCTTAGCACAGTAAAGGACAAACGGACAAAACGGGAGCGATTCTTAAAACCGGAAACTAAAACCCAGAGTATTCTCCTCAGAGGAATGTAATGGAATCAGTAAGATACAAAAAAGGAAAACCATTTCTTTAAAAGACAGACAGCAAGAAAGAGGCGTGTGCATAGATACCTTTCTTCAAACTCTTCCAGGTCCGACGGAGGCCATGCTTTTCCTCGTGGTCCTGTGGTGTGAGATGGTGAGCTGAGAGATTTTTAGTAACACAGGATGCACTGAATGACTATATCAAGCGTAACAAACTCAAATAGAACGAAGATGGATGTGACAATTGGAAATTCTGGAAAGACGACTGATGGAGTTTGGGTTTCTAAGCTGTCCTAGCCTCAACATCAGGCCCCTGAAAGTCAATGAGCTCAAATTTTACACAACATGGGCAGTAAAGACAGGGACCCCTCCCCCCCGGAAAGAATATCCTAGCTTCATCAACAGTTAAGATAAAATGGAAACAGGTTTCAAAGATATCAGTTGTCACCTTAGTTGTAGGGGGAAGGAAACAGGAAAGGCTAAGATCTCACTGGAATGACAGAAAGCAGGAAGGAGTCTTACAGAGTAGGTCTTCTCAACCTTCCTAACGCTGCAGCCTTTCCATACAGCTCCTCGTGTTGTGGTGACCCCCAACCATAAAGTTATTTTCATCGCTACTTCCACAACTGTAATTTTGCTACAGTTATGGATTATAATGTGAATATTTGGGGAGACAGTGGCTTGGCAAGGGGTTCGTGACCACAGGATGAGACTCACTGTTCCCAAGAGCAAGTCAAAGGAATGCTAACACGACTCAAAAGGATGAAACCGTGTCACGTTTAGAGAAAATGCTGAACCCAGAGACTATCATGTTAAACAAAACAATTCCGACTCAGAAGGTAAAATATCATGCTTTCTTGTTTGTGGAGCCTGAACTCCAACAGGTACATAAAATTGTGTGTCTGTGTGAGAGAGGGAGGAGGTAAGCGAAGAAGAGAGAGAGGGAGAGAGGAAGACACACACACACACACACACACACACACACACACAGAGAGAGAGAGAGAGAGGGGGGAGGGAGAGATGGAGAGATGGAGAGGAAGTCACAGCAGTGGGGAAGAAGGCAGAGGATCTCAGGATTCTATTTGCTGCACTTAATGAAAAAGCCTTTAGAAACGCATCACTGTGTATGATAATATTGGCCAGTAAAACATGCAGATCTTATCTAGGGGAAAAAGGCTCAACAATCAAAGCCCAGGGTTGGGGAGTGACTGTCTAGAACGTGACATCAGATCAGATCCGCAGAGAAGCAAGTGGGAAGAGAGGTGAGGGGAAGGAGAGAAGCAGAGGAAGGAAATCAAGCCCTAAAATGGCGCATGGACACCACTGAGGCGAAGCTGGATCTGTCTTCATTCTGCAAAGCAGAAAGCACACTCTTATACTGTGATTAGCCCCGAGAAACATTCCAGTGATGGATGCATACAGATTGAAAGGATGTTCACAAATATATCGTCAGGTACATTCGGGAATTATTGATGCAATCCATTTAGAAGTATTGGAAATGTCTTTTGCATAAAGACCATCTGAAATGGTTTCACATATTCTTCAAACAAGAGTAGAAAGAAATGCAACCGCCAGAGCGCTGTGAAGTGCTGCTCTGGGCATGGCATGTCTACTGAGAGCTTCACAAGACCCTCAGAAGTCAGAGCCAGCCCAAACCCCAGCATGGACGGCGTGCAGACCTCACCAAGGAGCGACAGCAGCAGATGGTTGCGGGGGTGGGGAGCCACTCTTTATTAAGGGTATGGTGGCCGGGGATCTCCAGTGGACGGCCCTATACCCATGCATGTATGAGCAGCACTCACAAAACTTCCTGGATCCTCAGGAACAAAACCCATGGCATTGTGGGGAGAATACTGAGGGGCATGGCAGAACTGAAGGGGGGAACAGTGGGTAGATAAGCTCATATTTCAATGTATAAAATTCTCAAAAACAAACAAAGAACAATGAAAAGTTGCTGACTGAGTTAATGGATTTTATATCCCCCCCACCCATGCTGAAATACTCTAATACCAGCAAAGTATAAGCACAGTCACTCAGAAACTCTTGTTTTTTACTTTTTATTATTTATTAAAATAAAACAAACTATCTTTTTCATTTTACATACCAATCCCAGCTCCCACTCCCTCCTCTCCTCCCATCCTTTCCACCTACTCCCACCCCATCCCACATCCACTCCTCACAGAGGGTAAGGCACATTGCTTTGGGGAAGGTCCAAGGCCCTCCCTACTATATCTAGGCTGAGTATGGTATCCATCCAAAGAGAAAAGGTTCCAAAGAAGCCAGTATAAGCAGTAGGGATAAATCCTGGTTCCACTGCCAGTGGTCCCGCAGTCTGCCCCAGCCATGCAACTGTCACCCACATTCAGCACATTCAGAGGGACTAGTTTGGTCCTATGCTTGTTCCTTCCCTGTCCAGCTGGAGTTGGTGAGTTCCTATTAGCTCGAGTAAACTGTTTCAGTGGGTGTCCCCATCATGGTCTGGACCTCTTTGCTCATATTCTCACTCCTCCCACTCTTCAACTGGACTTTGGGAGCTCAGTCAAGGGCACCGATGCAGGTCTCTGCCTCTGTTTTCATCAGTTGCTGGAGGAAGGTTCTATGGTGCTACATCAACCTGACTACAGGCAAGGCCAGTTTGGGCACCTTCTCCTCTATTGCTTAGGGTCTTAGCTGGGGTCATCCTTGTGGATTCCTGGGAATTTCTCTAGTGCCAGGTTTCCTGCTAACCCCAAAATGGCTCCCTCAATCATAATATCTCTTTCCTTGCTCTCATCACTGTCCTTCCTCCACCTAGACTATCCCATTCCCTCAAGTTCTCCTCACCCCCCTTCTCTCCTCATCTTCCCCTTCCACCCTCCCTTCTTCCCCCATCCTCATGCTCCCAATTTTGTCGAGCAATCTTGTCTATTTCCCCTTTCCAGGTGGATCTATGTATGTTTTTCTTAGGGTTCCCCTTATTACTTAGCTTCTCTTGGATCATGAACTATAGGCTCAATATCATTTGCTTTACAGTTAGTATCCACTAATGAGTGAGTACATACCATGTTCATCTTTCTGGGTCTGGGTTATGTCACTCAGGTTTTTTTTTTTCTAGTTCCATCCATTTGCATGCAAATTTCAAGATGTCATTTTTTTTTAACCACTGAGTAGTACTCCAGGGTGTAAATGTGCCACATTTTCTATTTATACCTTCTTCAGTTGAGGGGCATCTAGGTTGTTTCCAGGTTCTGGCTATTACAAATAATGCTGCTATGAACATAGTTGAACAGATGTCTTTGTAGTATGGTTGAGCATCTTCTGGGTATATGCCCAAGAGTGGTACTGCTGGATCCTGAGGTAGGTTAATTCCCAAATCTCCGAGAAACCACCATATTGACTTCCAGACTGGTTGTACAAGTTTACATTGCCACCAGCAATGGAGGAGTGTTCCCCTTACTCCACATCCTCTCCAACATAAGCTATCATTGGTGGTTTTGATCTCAGCATTGTTCTGATTTGCATTTCTCTGATGACTAAGGATGTTGAATATGTCCTTAAATGTCTTTTTGTCATTTGAGATTCTTCTGTTGAGAACTCTCTGTTTAGCTCTCTACCCCTCAGAAACCCTTGTGAGTATAAGTTGAGGCGAAGCAGTGGCCAATTCAGCCATGTTGCCATGAAGAATCAGAGTTTCCAGTGTGACTCAGCTCCTGACCATGCGGGAATGGTGACTCTCTCCCCATCATGCTTCCCAGGCATACAGATTTGACACTCACAAGGGGATGTTCATTTATGCAGAGTCACTGAGAATAAAAGGGAGTTTGTGCTGTTCATGCATGTGTGCAAATGCAGAAGGCTCCTGGATGCTGGAGTACATGGCTAACTCACGGCTGCCTTCGGAATGCGCTGACCCAGACAGGGGTCCTACTTTACCAAGCCTAAGGCTCCTTCCTTGATGCTGCCCTTACTCCAGGAGAGAAGTCTTTAATAAGGAATATCTATTCCATTATTGGAAGCATAATTCTAGATTGATTTTTCTTTTCAATTGGAGAAAGCCAAATGATACTTCATTGTGTATCTCTAACAACTGGGGATGGTATTAGGTATTCAATGGAAAGAGCTTCAAGACCAAACCAATTCAAATTTGTGCTTTCTTGAATCTACCAACTAGTCGATCAGGCGATACTGATTGGCTGCCTCTGGGCAACAGTCTGGAGACACTGAGGCTGTAGATCAGGCTATACTGATTGGCTGCCTCTGAGCAACAGTCTGGAGACACTGAGGCTGTCTAGACCTTCCAGAATTGCCAGCGATCTTTTCATGATGGGCTTTCAAAGGGAGCAGACTCTGTGGTCAATTCACAATCTTCAGGGATGTTCTGAAGGGCAGGCCGGTGGATGAAAGTGCCAGCCCCCATCCTTTGGGCTAAGAAAGCCACCAGTATGAACTGGGTTTGCTCTGAAGCTCAGATGACAATGCTCTGTACATCAGTGCTGTTTCTCTGTGCTTGGGGGTGATGGTGGTGGTAGGGTTCCAGGTGCTCTTCCTGAATCTTGGGAAGCCAACTGATTCTGAACAAGTGAAATGCCCCCAACAGCGGTCACAGGGGCAGTATTCTTTCTTTCAGTTTTGTCACAGTGGATGTCATAAAGGACAGATCACACCCATGGGAATCAGTGTGCTGTTCTGTAGTTACTTGAACGTGGGAAAGATGCCTGACAAGCACATCTCACGTCTGGACTTAGTGCTCTAGCCTTGAAAGGAAACCGAAAAGCACTTCTGGTAAATATCCTAATGAATGGCTTGCGCTTCATTTGTGCGTTTGAAGGGCTCGTGAATAATGCCAAGTGGACCAACAATTAACATCTCCGAGTCAGGGACCAGTCTAAAGGGAACCAAGAAGTCAGTTTTGCTGGCACAGCCTGTATGGGGTGAGCTGAGGGCTGTGATCTAGGTGCTGGGTGCAGGGTGTTAGGTATTGGGCACTGAGAGCTGGGTACTGACATGAGGGTTAACATAGCCACGGTTACCTGGGTTTACTGTCTTCTCTGAGTGCCGGGGCTAGAATGTAAACACATTCCTACTTACTTTAGTAAATGGCTTGAGACAGTATTCATGGAGGCGTGAATCTCTCTTTGTCTTTATTATGATGGTTGGCTTAAGGAACAGATGACACCCAAGGGAGTCTGTGTGCTGTTCTATGGTTATGTGAGCAGACAAGAAAGGTGCTTGGCAGACACACCCCACTTCTCCAGCGAGCGCACTTCTGGTAAATGTCTTAACGAACAGTTTGCTGTGTGGAAGGAGGGAAATGAAGCCATGCATGACACTTGAATGACTACAGGGAAATTTCACATGCCTAAAGCCTAGTGTTCTATTCACTATAGTACATTCTTGAATTTCCCACCTTTCCTGGTACTGGTTAACGGTTAGTCATTGCCGATTGGGCATCGTCCTGACCATGAAAATATTGTGAACCCTGACATGTAAAATGAAACAAAATTGTGGTGGGGCACACGGCTGCTAACATGGGTCATATGAACTCCTCTGGGCGGCTACATACAGTTTTTGGGTCTCACCAAAGTGAAAATGGAGTACAGTTAGTTTCTTCAAAACCCAGAACGTCAGCAGGTAGCCTGGCTCAGGGGACACTTGTGAGGCAGGACAAACAGATCCTCATCCAAAGAAGCTGTGACCATCACCACAGCCAGAAAATGAGTCCCATTTGTAGAGACAGAGACGCTCACATGGTGGGAAAATTAAGCAGACTGACAGCTGGGTGTCCTTGGGTGAAACAGTCGCCCTCTCTGTACCTCCCGGGATTCTGTGAGGGAAAGACAAATTTACTCCACGGGCTTCTACAGTCTGCCAGAGACACAGAAGCATTGCTGACTGCTATTGCTTCCAATGAAATCCCAGTGAGCCCCTTGAGTTCATCAGACACCATTCCTACCCCAGCATGGTAAGAAGTGACTCTGCGGGTCATCATCTCCTTCGTGCACCTGGAGAAGCAGCCTCATGCAGTGTGCCTGTGATATGCATGGAACAGGAAGGGATGGTACCCATTCAAGAAATAAGCAGAATTTAAATGGACTCATCATATAAGACAGGAGATGGTGTCCCAACTAAACCTGTCATCAAGTAAAACACTCAGTGCCAGGAGTTGGCTAAATCTTATTGAGTCATTGACCATAGAGGTCTCACCATTGGTTCCCCAAACATCACAGGCTATTACTAAGCCTATTGGTTGCTCTCCATAATGCAAGAGTAAGGCCCTGTTGCTGAGCACACAGTATTTCATTATGTCATTGAACATGGGGAAACTGAGTTGGTGCCCAACTAAAAGCTTCACCCCTATGGATCAGCATTCACGGTGGTATCAGGTACTTTGCACTTTACTGGAGGAGAAAAGTCATCTTCAGTAGCACTCAGCTACAATCGCTGTGATCTACAATAGAGACTGATCTGCAAGACACACCGGGACAGTTTTAGCACAAATGTTATGGAAGGAACCAATCACTTTTTTTTTTTTGTATTTAAGTCCTACTTAATGAGATGGACCTCATACCTGACACTGATAAAGTAGTCAAGAGTCTGAGACTACACAGATCATGGGCCCAAGGGAACAGTACTCTTATTCTGCTAAAGGAACACAGCAACACAATGACCAATAATGACATATTGCTGTACCGAAGAGCATAACAGTGTTCAACCCTCATCAGAGAAGTTTCTTCTTGGAATAGACGGCAGTTATCCACAGCTGGATAATGTGCAAAGAACGAGAGGCTTTGGAGCAGCCATTCCTAAATGGTATGTCGTTATCAACATTATCCCCGCAAGGCTCAGGAATTATGCAGAAGAGGAGGAGGAAAGATTGTAGGAGTCAGATGTGATGGAGGACTCCAAGCAAATGCTGTCTTCCAGTTGCAACAGGATGGATGCACAAGACCGTGACAATACACATAAGACATGCACAGGCTCAAGTGAGACAAAATCCCCACTCTGAGAAGGAAAATTAGGTAAAGTCCTGCCCTTAACTCAGAAGGTATTTGTAACGGACACCTGCTGGAAAAGGGAAAATACGTTTTCTCCACGGTGGCATCGCTGAGAACATGAGCCGCACTCCAGTGAACACAAAACAGGCTTCATTTTCTGAGGGTTTTTTGTTTTGTTTTATTTATTCTTGCCTATTGATTTTCATTTTTTCTTATTTAAAGTTTGTCTGCTTTGATTTTCATTTTGGTTTTGTTGTTGGTTTTTCTTTTGTGAGAGGGAGGAAGAGAAAAAATATGCAGTTGGTTGGGTGGGGGTGTGGGAAGGCTCTGTGAGAAGTTGGGAGAGGAAAAAGAAAAAGAGAAATTAAAAAGAAAAAGAAAAACGGTAGTGAATTCTGTTTGAATTCACAGACCTTTATTGTCGCGATTGCTTTGCAAAAGGAATACAAATGAATACCTCCATTCAGGCTTATTCAGAAGCTTCAAGGCCAGAGATTGCAAAAGACAGCCCTCATGATGGCATCTGAATGTTGAGTGTGTGTATAAAGGAGCAAAGCCACGCAAAGAAGCTCAGCAACTTCCATAGACATATGGGAGACTTTTAAGTAGCATTTTCCTCCTTATGATAAGAACTGGTTATTATTTTTTAACTACTTTAAAAAATGAAAACACTAAAAACTCAAAAGATACAGAACAATAGTATAACATCTTTCTGTGAGTCTGACTCTCAGTGAAAAAGACATAACCAATGACTGAGATGAGAAATTTCCCTTTCCTTCTAGAGAATTCCTGACGTCCAGGTTTTTCATACACATGAACTCAACACAGACACCTCAGCAGAGGGAGTTTAGCTGCTTCTGCTGCACAGTAGAGCATCCCACCATATACCCAAGATCTACTACCTTCATTTTTTCTTTTACTCAGTTGAGGTTTGTTGCTACTGATCTCTGGAGAATAGAAACCTAGAAATCCAGCTCCCAGCTTCCACATCTAACTCTCACTTTGTATTGAATACAACTTAGCTAAATACTTTTCTCTGGTGACACTAACTTGCTCTTAATAGTTTGCTAACACAAGCAAAAAACAATGGAACATTTTGGAAACTGTCTTTTTAGAAATACCCAGAGCAATTTTCCCCCAGGATTCAAGCAAGTATCATTTATGCCTTATAGGTGAGCAAAATTTAGGTTTGAAAA
Source organism: Ondatra zibethicus (assembly GCA_004026605.1). Taxonomy (NCBI): domain Eukaryota; kingdom Metazoa; phylum Chordata; class Mammalia; order Rodentia; family Cricetidae; genus Ondatra; species Ondatra zibethicus. Next base: position 31,338 of record PVIU01016319.1, read on the forward strand.
AAATGTTCTAGCTATAATATCCCAGAAAGGACATGCCCATGCTAATTTGTTCATATGCAATTCCATTTTTGGTCTGTGGTACTTCATGTACCCGAGGCAAACACGCTACTGACGGTGCTACATCACCTGCTGGAACACGTCTTTCAAGAAATTTTTTCAAACACTATACACACAAAATGCACACATGTGAATCAGATGCACAACTACACTTCTAGGGAGATGCATGACCTCTGGTCTGAGAACACGGTGACTGCAAAGGTTCCACTCCTTCCACATCTCAGGGATGGGAGACATCACAGAAGGTCTCTGGTAAGCTGAGGAAAAACCAGGGTCTGGAAGAAATGGCCGGGCGGGTTTTAGACACATTTGCTTTGCATCTGGGAGCGGTTGCTGGCCCCTGTGGCTCTTTCTGCAGTGAGAACTGCTGCAGAGTTTGCAGATGTGCAGAAGTGCTTCCCCGAGACAGCACAGAGCTCAAGCTGTGCTGTGCACTCCAGGTCCTCTGTCCAGCCAGTGTGGAACCTGAAGGATGCACTTGCCCGCATTAGCTCTGTCAGCCCTTTCAAAAACTCAGCGACCAACGCAGTTGGGCTGCCTGCCTGGCTGGCCTACTTTTGTGTATAAAGATCATATCTGAAGTCTACATGAGCTTATAGAATTTAGCATAATCTATTTTTTCCCCAAACGCCACCGTATGGCAACACAGGTGCTACTCAAGTCCCATCTAGACTGTTATTTACAACAAGTAAACAGTTGGAGGTTATAATTATCATCAAATGTGTATTTCCCCTCCTCCCACAACTACTTCCTTATTAAGAATAGCATATTTTCTTTATTATGGTTGAAAGCAAAATTTACTTTTCAAAATGCCACTGGAACACTCAACTTTTCCAGTGAAAGACAAAAGTGCTCAGATCAACACTTAAACAACAACAACAACAACAACAAAACCAGCACAGAACAAATCCTGTATCTTTAATCTGTGAGAAGAAAAGTATAAAGTTAAACACATTGGGATGTGGCTAATCATCTGGAAGACACGTGAAAGTGTGTTTATGTGCGGGGGTGCACAAGTCTGCTGTGACCGTGCAGCTGGAGGTGTGGCCCGATGGCCATTGCTCTCACTTTTCTGGAGGGCTTGGTTTCTCACTGGCCTGGATCTCATCATTTCAGTGAGTCCGGATGACCAGAAAGCCCCAGGGCTCATCCTGCCTCTTTCCCAACACTGAAATTCAATCACACTACTAACCCAGCTGACTTGTTACATGGGTGCTGGAAATCAAACACGGCTCATCACCATGGCAGCCAACTCCCTGACCCCATCATGTTGTTTCTTACACACTGGCTTCAGCCATCAAACAGTTAAGAAATGATCTGATAACTCCTCATTTACTTAACTCAGCATTCATGTGCATCTTTTGCACTGGGATCTTTTAAATGGACACATCTTTAGTATCATGTGGAATTTTCGTAGCAGCACAGGCGAGAACATCATCCATGATTAAGCCTTGTTATTTCCCTACAGTTCGCTTTAAGGTTTTGAGAAGCAAATCAGCAATGTTCTGATGCTTGTATTCCTTAGCACCCCATGAAATACTCTGGTAGGAAGGTTCTGAAAATCTGGGGGTCCTTAGTGTTTTACAAGCTCCACTCTGAGAAGCCTCCGCACTTTTCTTTCTGACAGCAATGACTTTGTGCAGAGTAAGGTCATCTTTCATGTTCAGGGCCAACCCATAGTCAAGCCGACGGTGTCCTCTCTGGTCCAGCCTCTCAACCTATATGAAGGAATGTGCCACTTGCCTAAGTCCTCATCAGAGGGCACACACTATGAGGTCATGGGTGTGTAGCTGGGGACAGAAGGCACCAAAAGCTGTATTTGTCAAGCGTCCTGGAAAAACAGCCTGATAGAATGAATCTGGCCCTCCTGGTTCAGCTGTCTTATGGGAAGAGCAGAAGGAGTGAGAGGTGGGATGAGCGTGCCCCGTGGTCTGTGACACTTCCTTCTTCTGCTCTCTCCCTGGCTTTTGAGGACTCCAGCAAGAAGACATGTTTTCCTGAAAGTTGAGGCTACATCACAGATGATGATACCCAAGGACGCAGCACGAAGCCAAGACTCTGGGAAAGCCTGCTGCACGTTTTGGGTGGTCCACAATATGAAAATCCCAAGGGGTACTGCTCTCCATCTTGACTATGCTGGTGCCAATTCAGGACCACAGATTGGTCAGAAGTTACCAGAACTTGTATGTCAGACCGCACATCTTACCCCAGGAAGTTCTTCCAAGGTCTTTACAAGATCACAGGCTCTGATGACCTCATGGGCTCCCTTGGGAATCACTTCTCAGCTTACCTGGCACTAAAGCACACACCCTCCCACACCTAGCACTGTCCTCTGTCTCCACAAGTGTGACCAAGACGGGGTTGCAGAGTCATCCCAAGCTTTAAAAGCAATTAACAAATACTGCATTGACAGCAGAGTATTTTAAAAGCTCTATGACAGTAATAAATCTTTAGTACAAAAGAGCAATTAAAAGAAACAAACAGCCTCAACAGAAAACCCTAAAATCTCCCAAAAGTTAATAGGACACTTTTACTCTGGTACATTTAGTATAAAAAAAACAATAAAAATTTATACATAGAAGTGGTTTTAGAACATCCTGTTCAGGCTGGTGTGTCCTGCAGGGCTAGAGTGCTTGGGTAGAGCATGTGCAGACATGGGCTTGGTCAGCAGTAGTGGAAGAAAGAAAGACATGAGTGGAGAAGAGGGAGGAAGGGAAGGAAGGACCAAGAGAAGGGGGAAGGGCTGGGGAGAGAGGGAAGATTCACATGGCAGAAAGACTAGGGGAGGTTGGACAAGGTGGGCAGAAGGGAAGAAAAATCACTTTACAGAGCTCTTTCTATGATCTTAGCTGCAGATCCAGGCCAAAGGATATCAGAAGAAATCACAGGGAATTTATATAACGTTCTATATTTAGTAAATATTGTCAACAAGGATCACTGCATTTTACTCAAAGGTTTCCAAGTCTATAAGGAAACTCCAACTCTTAATATTCTGTGCATGTGCACGGACACATTCATGTGTGTGAGTACACACATGTGGACACACATTCAGAGGCCAGAGGTCAGGGCTGGCATCTTTCTTCATCATTTCTATCTGACTTTTTCTGGTCTCTCACTGAACCTGACACTTACCAACTTGAGTAGACCTTGCATGCAAACTCTCCTGTCTCCACCTCTCCATCCCTGGGATCTCAAGCGTTGCTGCCACACCTGGCTCTTTCCTTGGGTGCCAGAGGTCTAGTCTCAGATCTTCAGGCTTGAATGACTAGCACTTGTGTGACTCAACCCTCTCCCTTGTCCTCTTCTAATATCTTTTAATACAATACTGAGATTACCTCTTCCTCAGAAAGAAAAAAGTACTTAGGATTTGCACCACGTGAAGACGCCCTTCTGTTAGTGCCATCATGGGTGGCAGCCTGGGAACAGGGCCTGCCAGCCATCAGAATGCTGCTTCCAGCAGGTCACAGGTCCTAGTTTTCAGATGACTTTTCAACAACAATGTAATTAAAACGTGGAGTAAGAAAAATTTTTATTTCCTCTGCCTTAACAAGTCAGTTTATCTGAAGGTTTATGCCACCACTTCAGTTCTTCCTGCGTCTTTTCTTAGTCTAATAAAAAGCTCCATTCATTGAAAGCAATTACAATAGATTTTCTGCTCTTCCCAATCAATAGTGCTATTAAAATCTACCCCCAAATATTACAGGATTCTCATTAAGCCGTTAATGGCAGTTTTAACTGAATGATGCAACTCTGTCCTGATCTCATTGTTTTCTGCTAACGTATTATTCAGGTAATAAAATTAAGTTTATAAAGCACAAAATAAATAATACCTCTCCCACAGGCTTATCTAAATGGGGAATAATAAAAAGCAGAAGGCATAACCTTAGAAATAATTTTGAAATTAGGTGGCTTTCCCAGGCATCTCCACATGGGCACACAAGGGCAGAGGCCAATGAGACGTTTCTATGGGCTCTCACATCGTTTGAAACATGTGTCCTCCAAATACACTGTTTCCCAGAATTAGTGAGATTATGGGCTCCATTTGTAGGCAGATACAGGTGACAGCCACACTTGGTGGTCACTGCCTCCTAGGTGAACCAGATGTGAGCCCCACCATGGATCTCACTATGTCTTCTGCATGAGTAAAGGGTCCCATGAGGAAGCACACTCCTGGCTAAGATCTTAATGGGAAACCATTTACACTGTCCTCTCCAAGGCTGTATTTTATGAGGCTCCATGCACTGAGAAACCACACAATGTAGAATCAGGAAATAGATCCCAGATCTTCCAGCAAGCAGAAACTGCTATGGATCATTTCAACTCCTGGGAACTAAGTTCACAATATTTAAGATGAGATATAGGTATGGACCTCAGGAACCTGTCAGGAAGGTCTGTGCTGACTCAGAATCCCAAGTGTGTCATAAGCCCAGAGATTCTTCCACTTTGATCCCAGGGCCCCAAATGATGTTCTCCCCAGGCCAGCCACACAGGGATGCCTGACCAGATGACACCTAATCCTCTCACACAAGGTTAGAAAGCTGAAGTCTTTGCTAAAGCCTGGGAATGTGGTTACTCTCCCAGAGAGGAGTGAACACCATGAAGCCGATTTTTCAAAGATGAACAAGAACTCTGCAAGCAGGGAATTGAGTGAGTGTCCCACACTGTCAAACATGATGTTGCGGAGGCCCGAGGGAACTGGATGGCTCTGGAATTCTTGAGTAAAGGAGGTGAGAGGCTGGGTGCAGATGAAGAGCCAGAGGCAACACTCCGAAGACTATTATGGTGATGCATGGCCACAGGTAGGTGAGGCATGAGGTGGGCTGGGTCTGGAGACACTGAGACAGATAAAGGATGCTACTTACGTGGGATTCTTACTCCCTGAGGATAGCCGAGGAAACAGGACTGAAACGAGGCTGAGAAGGACATGGGTCTCTCTTGGGCTCCTGCCAACAGATGGGTCTAGCAGTCATGAGTGTCTGTAAGGGATGCCTAAGAAGAAGCATACATTCCAGGAAGCACACAGGCATGGGATTTGCTCTTGGAAGTCACAAAAGTGGGTGGAAGCCACAGAGCTTTGGTTTTCAAGCAAAGTACATATTGTCTCTCACTGCCCATCAGAGACCCAGTCTCATGTTTCTTGGTGATGACAGTCCTAGGGATAGAAATTTGGACCCAGCAGACTGGGACTGCTACTCATCATGATAGATAGTTAATTTTTAAACTGATATATTATTTCTATGATTTAAAGAATAATAGTTTTATAAATTTCACAGAAATTGGATGATATTTTTAGTAACCAGAAGTATAGTTTTGGTTGGTCTCTAATTTGCTATATAGACCAACCTGGCCTTGAATTCACAGAGATCTGCCTTCCTCTGTCTCTGGAGGGCTAGAATACAAGGTGTGTTTTGTATACTTGGCCTTCATCACGGTTACTTGAAGGAAAAGTGTATCTCACAGATGGTGCAGGAAAGATGAAGCAACAAGTGGACACCTGCCTGCAAAAGGCTTTGTATTTGAAACGCAAAACAACTCAAGAAACCTTTGTGTTAAGCTGCACTAATATCCAGTGCAACATCCTGCGGAGGTGAGACCTTTCTGTCCCTTAATCTCAGGCTTATTTTGAGAGCACGTGGCCCCATTTCTGTTAGAGAAATTCTATTTTTCTGATCAAATAATACAAGGTTTGGCCAGGTCATGATCAATGCAAATGGCATCAGTCATTTGTGAGCAGAATCTTTGGCAGCCCAAAGGCCTTTGGCTTCATTCAGTTTTCCATTTGCTTAAGCCAAGCAATACTTCAGGTGGGGATACCCCCCTCTTCCAGAAGCCTGCAGAAAGAATGACAGGATAGAAAACCTGCAGAAAGAATCCATGACAGAAGCTACTTGTGATCAAGAAATGCAACTGTGCTATAACATGTGGGGGTTTCAGGATTATTTGTTACAGTAACATACCCTTGTTGCCCTGGTTAAAATGCCTGCTTGTACCAGCTCTGGTCATTTATAAGAATTAAGATAATTCCAACCTGATGAAGCCTAGAGCTTCATGGAGGCCCTTCTAACTTCCTGTAGCGTTCTTCTTACCTACACAACCACCACATGGGATTTTCTTTGGCTAAAGTGCAGAGGCAACAAACACTGCTCAGCCCGAGGGCTCCTTGGCGGATGAACATGTTCCGCCTACTCCTTCTACCCCTACAGCAAGGAACAAAGGCAAGCAAGTAAATATTATGGTTATGTGTTTATTTTTAATTCTACAAAGTTCATGCATATGTAAATTACAGATGGCGTTAGGTTTCTGGGCAAGTTGCCAGGGAGGTTCTTTGGGGTCTAAATGTGGGCACATTGTCCTGACTTCACTGCACTAGTGACAGTCTGTGATCACAATGCCAGAGCCCGAAGAAAAAATTCTGATTTGCTTCTATTAAGAAATTATTAAAAATACCAGCAAAGCTGAGACTGTGGTAGATTATCCTGGGAGGGACAGAGCAATTAGGGGCCATTGATGCAAAGCTTATAAAAACTGCTTATGCAAACATAGGCACTAGTCACAGTCCTGGACTCTAAGCCAGCAGCTCTGCTGGATATCCTTAAAGAAATTGATGGCAACTCCGTGGTCCTGACATAATCACTTCTATGGGGCATTTCATTTCTGTTTCAAATGACTGGATTTTACATTGTGGCATATGAGCAGCTGTACAATTTATAATATATAAATTTTATGTTTGATTTAATATAAAAGTATGTGTATGAGTATATTTATCAAAGAGAACCATTAGGGACATTGTAAGTAAATAATTTTTTTATATATATCAGGGAGAAATACCAACTAAAGAATGAATCACTGGAGCCTAGAAGATGGCTCAGTGGTTAAGGGTGTGTATTTCTCTTGCACAGGACCCTAATTCAGTTCACAGAACCCATGTGGGGTGGCTCTCAACCACCTGAAACTTCAGCTTCATGGAATCTAGTTCCCTCTCTGGCCTCTATGGGTACTGAACCCATTTATGCACATACCTACACACAGACACTCACATAAAAACATGTAATTAAAAATAAATCTTTAAGATATTAAGAATATAATAAATAATTGGCTAAATAAAGCTCTCCTCTTAATCTGATAATACTGTTTTGCTGTCTGTCAGACTTGATGAGTCATTTAATATGTGTCTATAAAAAATGTCTCACAATATTGCTTCCCTCTGCTGGGCTCAGTCATGAGATGTGGCTATGTCCATAAAAGCAGCAATGGCTTCAAGTAAACTGTGTGTGTACTCCAGAGAAAGAACCCCCAAATCCAGAAGCTTCCTCCTATGTAATTGATAGTCAGAGTAATTTGGTAGAAACCATTCCTATAGTAATGGCTTTTCAAATTCATTACACCATGAGTCGGCAAAAAGGCCATGAGCGTCCTTGGTGAAAAGCAACAAGCTGGAGGAAAAGGACTTGGGCACCAAAAGTCTTGCAGCTCTAAGTGCAGAAAGTCAGCTATCATGAGCACAAATGCAGAAGCAGTCATAGTGCCAAACACTGATGTGCAGGACCAACCAGCAGAAGCAGAAAGCCAGTTGGCATCAGTGGATGTGGCTGCTTGGAGCCAAGTTCAACATTAGCTACAAGGAAGAGGTGACTTAAGTTTTCCTTGCTCGAGACAAGGGACATCTGTCCTGCCACTGACAGCAAAAGGAACAAGAGGGCCAAGCAATGAGCAAGTTTTGGTGCCTTGTTGGGAACAATTGGGAACCTGACCAGTTTGCTGCAAGCCAGGAGCCTCTTGCTTACTGGCCTTCGTAGACAAGCCCCTACTTGCAGCATGTGCCCACACTCAAGAGAAAGAAGTGTGCAAGACTCAGGCTGGAGTCTCTATTATTAAACTCTGCAAGACCTGCTAGACTGTCATAGGCTCGGTCACCTCACTCCTGCCAGCCCATACCCTGACCCAGGTTCAGTAGCGGAGGCTCAGAAGGTGCCTGCTGAATAGCCATGTATCTTCTCTACTCGGTGACCAGATCTTGAGGACAGAGAACACTTTGATTGTGACTTAAGTCACAGCCAAAGGCACTATAGTGTGTCTGAAAAAAGTAAAATGAGGTCTCTGTTCTGAGTCTTTCATTTATATGATTCTAGGTGTGACACCCTACGCCCTTCTCTTGGGTGATGAATTTCCATGTTAGCTCTTCATTAGTAGCATTGAGTTGGGGTGCTTACCATTTCGGAGTATGCAGACATAGGACCCCCCCAAAACCTAGGGAGCTTGGAGTCAGCATGCCTGAACCTGAGTGCTTGGTCTGTCACTCACATGCTGTCCATTCGGACAAGACTTTTACTCCCTCAAGGCTGTTTTCGCCACAGTACAAGGAGGTAGCACTCTTACTACAGGAGTTAGAAAGTGGAGCTTGTTGGACACACTGGGTACTGCTCGCTCCTCATTGCAAGTACCAAAGAAAGTTCACAGCCAGTCATGACCTCCATTACTTCTGACATATCTATTCAGGCACTTTCCTTCACTTAAACCTTCCCTGGGCATGGCATGAGGGACATACCTACCAGGACGTGTTAGATGAAATAGGTTTCTGATTTCTCTTGTACGAAAAGGACCACAGGATCAATACAGGAAAAACACGACCGCATCAGAGAGTTTCCGTGCAGGCTTTTCACGCTGGCTAATGGAAGGGCCGAGTGGTCTTTGTTTTTCTCGGTATGAGGGAGCAGTGATAGGAGAGAGGAATTCTTCTCAGCAGAAAATTTTACAAGACAGAAAAGGTGCATTTCTTCCAATGGTTCTGGGAAATGATAATTCAAAAAGAGAGATTTCCCAAAATATCTGTGATGACCTCTTTGAAAGACCAAGCATAGTGCCTCTCCTGGAACAGCTGCGAGGGCTCTGATAACATCCCAGTCCTTAAGCCTTCTATCACCCAGGCTGAGCTGCTCAGAAGGTAGGGATTACCGGCAAAATGTAATTGCCGAGAAGAGCAAATGTGCGAAAGATTGCTTATCAGTTGGAGAGGGCTCTTCCAGTCCCGTTCTGAAGGACTGTCATTTCACCCTCAAAATGACCTTCGGGGAAAATAAACTACCCCTTCAAAGGGCAGGAACAAATATCCACAGGCAAAAAACAGCAGATATGCATCCTTCTCTAGACTCTATCTCTGAGGCTCCTGGGGCTGAGATTGGATGCAGCCTGGCCCACATCGCTCCACTAGAAGTTTCTGCAGATCATCAGCACAGAACAGACACAATTCTTTGCCTCCCAGGCATACAGGTACCAAATGGCACTGTCTTTAAGAAAGACATACATACATACACACCAAACACTTGTCAGGGTGAATAGACCCTAATGTCTTATTTCTCTTTCAGTCAGAAAGAAAAGAAACAGAGAACAGCCCAGTAACTGGGAGTGAACTTAGAAAGGGAATCCAGTGTGATTCCAGGAAGCCCACTCAATCTGGATAATGTGAGGGCATCTGGCTTTGAGGTGTGGGTCTTTGGTTACCTCGTTACTAGATGGCACCCCACTTTCCATGCCCGCTGATGCTCCTGCCCTGGTGTTATTCTTTCCAATGAATGTGGAGCTCAGTGTCCTACTTCTTATGACTAGAAAAAGGGAATGGGGAGGGATAGGCGCCAATTCTGAACTAGACTGCACTCCTGCTTTCACTGTGATCCCATTGCACTCCCTCAGCATTGTCTGTAAAACAAAGGGAGGGGCATGGCGTGAGATGGCCATATAAAGGGCCAAGTGGCAACTAGCCAAGAGAGGCTCTGCCAAGACTTCATGAGAATCTGAGACTCTTGGATGGGCTGCCCATGAGGAACTAAATGCTGCCAACAACCATGAAAAGCAGCTCAGTTGTGATCCCTCACGTAGAGCAGTTGGTTGCCAATGACACCAGTCTATACTCTTTACCTTATCCCTCAGAGAGCCCCAGAGAAAGGGCTCCACCAAATCCCATCTGCTTTCCTGTTCATGCAAACAATGAAAAAATAAAGGTATCTATCTATACATACACACCCACACACATGTAAAGCAAATGTCTTTGCTTTTTTTCTCTAACCAAAATATAACAAAGCTTATTAGTAACAATTAATATCACAGAATTCAAGCCCGGGGATATGAAGGAGAAGAGTCATGGTTACCCAAGGACTTCAGACCCTCTTTTAGATAAGTGTTGATGTACTTTCATTTCACATAGGATGGCTGTGTCATGTTATGAGAAAATACGGCTGACACTTATTTTTTGATTAAATTTGTGTTGGTACCAGGTAGGTAAAGGCTGGAATCTGTCAGTTTTATGTGTCAAGTTGACGAGGCTTTAGTATCTACTTATTAAATCAAATACCAACTTAGGTGGTGTAGTGAAGATGTAGTAAACACCTACAGTCTTTAAAAACCTTAAAGTGGTCAACTACACTACATAGAATAGGCCTCCTCAGATCAGCTGAAGGTTTTATGAGAGACACAGAACTTTTTACAGGAAAGAAGAAATTAATGTTTTCTTCAGAATGTTATTTCCCCAAAGTTCACAGCCCACCAGCCTCAATTACCACCGATCTCAATTATTGCCCCACAGTCAGGCAAGCAGTCCGCTGAAATGTATCTCTTAGTGTGCATGGGTGGGTGTGGGTGAATGTGTATTTGACTGATTTCCTGGACAATTCTGATTGATAGACCTGCTAACACAAATCAAACAAAGTTGATAAAGTCACATTAAAATTTATATAAAGGAGACACTGGAATGAGAAAGATTTTCAAGGATAAAGAACATCATTGCATAGAGATAAAAGGTGAATTCTATGATGAAGCACAGGATTCTTAAGTTTCTTTGTATCTAGCAACGCAAAGAAGAAACACATTAGGAAACATAGAAAGAGACAAATCTGTGCTAGGTGGGGACTTAACACTTGCAATAACTGATAGAAAAAATAAGCCGAAAACAAAGAGTATGAAGGACTTACACATCACTTATCAACCAATTTGACCCTGTTGGCATTTGCAGAACATTCCACCTCACAACAAAGAGCAGGCATTCTCCTCATGGGTACACTTATTGTAGCAGATGATGCTCTGGATCTTAAAACAAACCTTAATAAATAAAAAGGAACAAAACCACATGAAACACACTCTCAGAACTGACATTTCATGCTCAGAATAGAGTTAAACTCAAGTCCAACATCAAAATACAGTTAGACTCACCTAAAACATGTAAAAATTAAATAATATATACTTATATCATCCACCAGCCAATGAAGTAGCAGGAGAAATTTAAAAATTATTTTGAATAGTTGAATTTATCAAAATTTGTGGGGCACTGATAATAGATTGCTTAAGTTCATAACATTAAATTCACATATCAGAAAAGAAAGGCCTAAAACATGCAATGAAAGAGAAAGTGGGAAGTGGCCTGCAATGCATGGGCACAGGAGACCACTTCCTATGTAAAACCCAGTAGCACAGACAATAAGAGCAACAATGAATAAATGGGACCTCCTGAAACTGAGAAGCTTCTGTAAGGCAAAGGACACAGTCATTAAGAAAAAAGGCAACCTACTGAATGGGAGAAGATCTTCACCAACCACACATAAGACAAAGGACTAATCTCCAAAATATATAAAGAACTCAAGAAACTAGACATTAAAATTATAAATAACCCAATTTTAAAAATGGGGTACTGAACTAAACAGAGAATTCTCAACAGAAAAATTTCAAATGGCCAAAAGATACTTAAGAACATGTTCAACTTCCTTAGCTATCAGGAAAATGCAAATCAAAACAACTTTGAGATACCATCTTACACCTGTCAGAATGGCTAAAATCAAAAACACCAATGATAGCCTATGCTGGACAGGATGTGGAGTAAGGGGAACACTCATCCATTGCTGGTGGGAATGCAAACTTGTGCAACCACTTTGGAAATCAGTGTGGTGGTTTCTCAGAAAATTGGGAGTCAACCTACCTCAGGATCCAGCAATACCACTCTTGGGAATATACCCAAAAGATGCCCAATCATACTACAAAAGCATTTGTTCAACTATGTTCATAGCAGCATTATTCATAATAGCCAGAACTTGGAAACAACCTAGAAGCCCCTCAATGGAAGAATGAATAAAGAAAGTGTGGCACATCCACACATTAGAGTACTACTCAGCGGTAAAAAAAACAATGACATCTTGAATTTTGCATGCAAATAGATGGAAGTAGAAAACACTATCCTGAGTGAGATAACCCAGACCCAAAAAAATATGAATATGGTATGTACTCACTCATTAGTGGATTCTAGCCATAAACAAAGGACATTGAGCCTATCGTTCATGATCCTAGAGAAGCTAAGTAATAAGGTAAACCCAAAGAAAAACCTGGAAATTGGAAGCAGACAAGATCGCCAGGCAAAAGTTGGGAGCATGGGGGTACGGTGTAGAGGGAAGGGGGAAGGGGGAGGGAGAGGGGAGAAGGAGAAGGTTGGGGAGAGCTTGGGGGAATGGGATGGTTGAGATGGAGGACGGACAGATATAGGAGCAGGGAAGGAGATATCTTAATTGAGGGAGTCATTTTGGGGTTGGCAAGAAGCTTGGCTCTGGAGGGATTCCCAGAAGTTCATGGAGATGACCCCTGCTAGGACCCTGGGCAGTGGAGGAGAGGGTGCCTGACCTGGCCTTGTCCTGTAGACAGACTGATGACTATCTTGAATATCACCATAGAACTTTTGTCTGGCGATGGATGGAGATAGAGACAGAGAACCACATCAGAGCACTGGACTGAGCTCCCAAGGTCCAGTTGAAAAGTGGAAGGAGGGAGAATATGAGCAAGGAAGTCAGGACCAAGAGGGGTTGATCCACCCCCACTGAGACAGTGTGCCTGAGCTAATGGGAGCTTACCAACTCCAGCTGGACTGGGAATGAATGAGCATGGGACCAAACTGATTCCTCTGAATGTGGTTGACAGTTGGTGCAGACTGAGGAGCCAATGACAGTGGCACTGGGATTTGTCTCTACTGCATGTACTGGCTTTTTTGGATCCTATTCTCTTTGGATGCACACCTTGCTCAGCCTGGATGTAGTGGGGAGGGCCTTGAACTTAGGCCCTCTTAGGACTACAGGGTAAGGGGGATGTGAGGGGAGCGGGAGAAGTGAGAGGAGGGGAGGAAGTGGGAATTTTGATTGGTATTATTTTTAAAGTAATAAAAAAAAGAAAAAATGTTCATGTTCCAGAGGGGGGAGAAAATTAAACCCAAAATAATGTTATAGTAATTAGATCAGAAATTAATAAAACTGAAATCAGGAAAATGGCAAAGAAATTAAAGTAATTCTAGTCCTTTGAGAGGATCAATAAAATGATAGACTTCTACTAAAACTAAATAATCTACATGTAGGTGCAGTTTTGTTTTATGCAGTAGCTCCCCATGCAGAGAATGAAGTTCTGGTCGATTTTGCTTTTCTTACTGAACCAGATGGGACTGAAGGAATGGAAACAATTGGCTGTGATTTTGGCAAGTGCCCCTGAATAGCTCCAAGGGTAATTTCACTATGGGTCGACAAGATGGACACCAATCCTGGGAACACAGACTGCAGATGTCTGCTTCGCGTACAGCTGTTAAATGGGTTGTCTCGTGGCCCTGCTTTATGTGTATGGATTCTGCTTTTCAAGGAGTCCTTCAAGGTAAATAATTATGGCTCTTATCTAGTTTTGTTTCACTTTTGTTTTAATTAAACAGTACAGAAAAGAAGACAAAGAAGCTTTGGGCTTCTGTCTGAGTCTAAAACACTTGTATTGGTCTTTTCCCAGTTGGGGTCTCCTATTAAGTTCTTCATAATGAATGCTGACACTCCACCATTCTTAAACTCATGCTCTGAAGATCTCCTTAGGCTTTGCACTGGCCAAGGTTCTTGTCCATGCTCCATTCTACTATGCAGGTTTTCAGCAGGTATGATGCCCTTTCTTTGCCTAATAATGAAAGGACAGA
>PVIU01016320.1:0-45364 GCA_004026605.1 Ondatra zibethicus
GGGGGAAGGAGAGGGGAGAAGGGAAGGACTGGGGAGAGCTTAGGGGAATGGGAGGGTGGAGATGTAGGAAAGGTGGATATTGGAGAAGGGAATAAGATATCTACATTAAGGGAGTCATTTTAGGACTGTCAAGATACTTGGCTCTAGAGGGGGTCCCAGGTGTCCACCGGATGTCCCCAGCTAGGTCCTTGTGCAGCAGAGGAGAGGGTGCCAGAGCTAGCCTTGTCCCATAGTCACATTGATGAATATCTTGATCACCACCATTGAAATTTCGTCCAATTGATAGAGATAGACAGAGACCCACATTCACATCTGAGCAATGGATTGAGCTCCCAAGGTCCAGTTGAAGAGCAGAAGGTGGGAGAAGATGAGTAAGGAAGTTAGGACCGTGTGGGGCTGGTCCACCTACTGAGACAGTGTACTTGAACTAATGGGAGCTCACCAAATCCAGCTGGACTGGGACTGAACGAGCATATGATCAAACCCGACTCTCTGAATGTGGTTGCCAATGGGGGCTGACTGAGAAGCCAATGATAATGTCACTGGGACCTATCTCTTCTGCATCTAGTGGCTTTTGGGGAACCTTGTCTATTTGGATGCACACCTTCCTAGACTGGGATGGAGGGGGGAGATCCTTGGACTTCCCACAGGTCAGGGCACCATGCCCTCTTTTAAGGAAGCAGGGGGAGGGAGGATGGGCTGGGGGTGGGTGGGATGGGACTGGGAGAAGGAGAGGAAATATATTTTTCTTTGAATGGAAGAAATAAAAGAATATGGAAAGAAAAAAGAAAATACACATATATATGTATATGCAATAACAATTAGTGATAATATAGACATTTTATATATAATATCATGTATTTTATAATATCCATGACATAAATCTGTCAGTGAGAGAAAAAAAAATCAGTAACTCTGAATCGAATCTCCTTCCTTAGCTTTTCTACTGATCATTATCCATGACAACTTGTAACCAACATTCTAAACAATAGCAAACATCAATAATCCATTTTTTGGGAATGTGGGCATACCTTTCCAGGCTACTTCCTGCTGAATGGGGCACTAATAATCTTATAGGGACCTAAAAAAAATTTAGAATCATGATCAAGTCTTGATTGAAGTATCCTGTAAGGCTTGATTATCTCAGGCAGCAATCTTTGAACTGTTCTGGTTGTAGAACTCAGACATCTGGGCCATTCCTCCTCTCAGAGATTTCTCAGGGGATTTTCCTTGGTCAAACCTAATTTTTTTTAACACAGAATGAATCCATATTCCCCCATTTCCTGTGGAAACAAAAGCAAATCTTCTTCTCCAAAGTAACATATCTTTTCACTTAAATTTTAATCTCAAAGCATTTTCAATATATATTGGATTAATCCAGCAGCATTTATAATCAAATGTCTTTTAGCAGCTTTTGTTCCTTCCTCAGTCATCAAACAACTTAAAGACAACACAATGACATACAGTATCCAGACTCTCTGTATATTTTTCATCTTTACGTGGCTTTATTTTTACCTCTATTTCTTTTCTTTTTATTTTAATTTTTGGCACAGACATGCCTGGATGTTCAGGAAGGATTTGAAAAATCTTGTAATCGATCATCATGTGTTCATTTTTATTATAATCCTTCCATGTAGTTGTTTATTTTCTTTACTCTTTTTTGGCTCTTTGTTCTTTGGGGTCCCGTCAACCAAATGCCAAGTAAATTACTCTGGGTCTTATATTTTCTTATGAATGCCCAGCCTTATCTTATGTTGTTTCTATCCAGCTTGTGTTAACTTAAATTATCGCATCTATCTTTTGCCTCTAGGCTTTTATATTTCTCTTACTTCTGTAATCTTACTTTCATCTTATTCCTTGTGTGGCTGTGGAGCTAAGTAGATGGCCCCTGATGTCTTCCTTTCCTTTTTCTCTCATTCTTCATTCTCTATTCTCTTCCTATATATTCTCTCTACCTGCCAGCCCCACCTATCCTTTCTCCTCCTTGGCTATTGGCCATTCAACTCTTTATTAGACAATCAGATGTTTTAGACAGGCAAAGAATCACAGCTTCACAGAAATAAACAAATGCAGCATAAACAAACTCACCACATCTTTACATTGTTAAAGAAATGATCCAGAGCATAAATAAATAAATGTAATGCACCTTAATTCTGCAACACCTCTATATCTGTTTTCAAGTAAGAACTTTGAGACTACTATAGAATCTTTTATTAGAGTAATCATAAAAGGATAATAGTTACTAAATTCTTATGATGTTCACAGCTCTTCACTCAGTTAAATCGGCATAAGCACAACAGCTCTGAAAGTTATGTTGATGATCTTCATTTCACAGATATAGAAAAGTTAAGGAAAGTTTATATAACCACTTTAATATGATGCACATAGGTGGGAGCTAAAAGGAATTTCACCTCTAGAAATGGGGGTACACTTTGTTTTTACAGTTTATCCTTTATACTAACTTGTCAGCAAATGAACATGACCCAGTGAAGTGGAGATTGCTGCCAGTGATATATTTGAGCCCTTGACAGGAAGTCAAACTTTTAATTGGCCTCAGAACTGATATTAACCTATGCCAAATATTGAAAAGGAGATAAATGTCAACAATAGTTCAACTCTTTGGAAGTAATCATCCTGAAGACAACTGATCCAGATGGAAGTCTGAATATTTTATTTTGTGTCTGAATATTCTTGCATTATAGGAATCAAGAATAGTAACTTTTATTGTTATTTGCCTTTTGTGGATGTAAGCCCTATAACAAATAAAGGATGGAAAACAAATGATAGCAATAGTGCTATGTCTTTTTTATGTCAATATATTCCAGCAATTCCAGGGGCAGTTTCAGCAAAATTGTAAATGCTAGATTCACCTTCTGTGCTTTTTTTTTGAATATTTAGCTTGTACCCTACCATTCATCTACATTGAGTGGAAGGTGACTTCATGTTTTATGTAAACCCCTTCAAAGTATGCTTTTATTTATTTATTTATTTATTGGTTTTTTGAGACAAAGTTTCACTGTAGCATTGAAGTCTATCCTGAAACTAGCTCTTGTAGACCAGGCTGGCCTTGAACTCACAGAGATCTGTCTGTCTTTGTCTCCCGAGTGCTGTGATTAAAGGTGTGCACTACCACTGCCTGGCTTTGATTTTTCTTTTTCTTTTTTTATAGTATGCTTATAAAAACATGATTTTTTGTACATATGACATATGGATACTTGGTAAAAAGCTTGTAATTCCATCACTTCATCACTATCTGAGGGCCAGATTACGATATCTATAAAGATCCTGTCTTGAAAACACAAAATTGATATGGAATAAGTAAAAATTTCATATATATATAAAATATTAGAATTGACATGTTAAATGTGCACAATTTCTGGGCTTCTGAAGTCTTTAAAAGCTGTATCTACTCTTCACTCAATAACATCACTACTAAGCTTACAAATCTAAGAATATCTATTCAAGAAAAACACAAGCCAAAATAACATTATGATTAATTTCTAATTATGTAAAAGAAATGTGGAAATTATACATGGTAATACTTTAGATAAGAAATAAACCTTAGAAACTATCAGAAAGAGAAATTGCATTCTCCTATGCTACTTCTTTCTAACAGCAGCAATTTGTGCTTCTTCCTCTAGTTGTCTTACAAATGTAAGTTTTCAGCTTTGCTATGGCATGGACTTACCTATGAACAACATGCAGCCAAACAATTCTGATTTACAAATATTGGAATTCAAACCCTACAGACTGTGAATTTCTGAAATCTGCTCTACACATGTTGAATTTAATGTCTTCTTGTGTGCTGCAGTAAAATGTGGATTCATTACCTTGCATATTGATAGCAAAGTGAGCCATAATACTCATTGAAAATTATTTTTGACTGTTGATTTGCATTTGTGTCTTTCTCCAAAATCAGTTGTCATTATATGTTATACTTTCCTGTTTCCTTTTATATCTGAAAATCTGTGAATATTTTTACTAATCATAATGTGTTTGTTTATTATCGCTTGTATAACAAATTCCAAGTTAGTGGCTATAACAACATAAATTATTATAAATATAATAGTCAGTCCTAAACATGTCTTAAAGGGTTGAAAATTAGTATTTGCATTTCTTCTGAAAGTATATTAAAAAGTGTATTCCCTAGTGTCTTCTATTTTATATCAGCTCACCATATTGTGTGACAAATGGTTGCATTCAAAGCTAGATATTTTAAGACATGTTTTCATATCAATCTCTTTTTAATTCTTTATTTTAAATTTCAGTTATTCTTGACTCTGACTCTTCTCTTGTCCTTTACTATTTTTAATGATTTTTATGTTTACATTGTGTTTACCAAAATAATACAGAAGAATCCCACTAAGTAAAATTCACCTGATTTCATAATTGAAGTTTCTTTTGCTGGGTTAAGGAAGATTTTTACATGTTCTAAGGAAACATCTAAGGATATAGACTTGTTTGTGAAGAATGGTATTATTACTTAGGTTAATCAAATTACTGATACCAAATTCATACATCTGTTCTCATTCTATCCCTTTATATACAGAAAGAAACATTTTACTCAAAATGAAAACTTTATACTCTTCTTGTAGAAATTTTAAGCTCAATTCTTGTAGTACCTGAGAATCATAAAACATATGATTTCATGAAAACGGAGACTGTATTTTCACTTCCCAGCCACCCAGACCCAAATAATTACACAAAACTATATTAATTATTTGGCCAACAGTTTGGGAATATTCCTAGGTAGCTCTTACATTATAAATTAACCCATTTCCATTACTTTGTATTTTGCCATGAGGTGTGTGGTTTATTACCTCACATCTTGCTTCTTGGGCAGCTACATGACATCTGCCTGACTGTGCCTTCTTTTTCCCTATATTCAGTTTAGTTTTCCTGTCTAGCTATATTCTTCCCTGCCATTGGTCACAACAGCTTTTTTATTAACCAATGTTAAAATAACACATTCACAGCATACAGAGGTGAATCGTACATCATCTCTCCTTTTCTGTTAAATACAAAGGACACTTAATTTTAATACACTAAAATTACATTTAACAAAACAGATATCAATCAAGTATTACAGCTACAATATTTAGTCTATTTATATCTTATAAAATTAAAGAAAATATTATATCATTTATCCTATCTTTGTGAGTCTAAAGTTTTATATCTAATTTTCTTTTATCATGACTAAGGAAAACTATACTTGTAATTATCTGTCCTTAACTCCAACAAAGAATATAGAAGTATATAATTTTGCTTAAGTAACTGGAAGTGCATTGTAAGCAACTTTTAAAACTCTAGAATTGACAAATACATCTTGCTGCCTGGACCGTCACCCAAAGTTCTTCTGTAACATTGGAACATCCATCTTCAGGCTACAGGTCCATAGTATCTGGCAGAATTTTTCATGACACAGGAAATTTCAAAGACTGTTTTGCCTATATTGGCAATTTGTCAGTTGCTTTCTTTTGTATCCTGCAGAATATCTGCCATTTTCTTTGTGAAGCAAGGTTCCTAAAGGACCATCTCATCTTATCTTGGCAAGTTTGACAGTTACTCTCCTATGGGTCCTATATTCTAGTATATACAGCATATAGTCAAGCAATGAAGTCAAGAGCAGTTTCTTGCCCAAATGGCTAGCAAACTCCATAAGGAGCCTTTTTGAAACCCATCATTCTCTTGAAGTAATTGGTGCTGCCAGGAGCACAGTCTAAGTTCTTAAAACATTTTAAATGCCATATTCTGTAGGTCTTTGAAGACTTTGAAGGTTATCTAATGGAAATTTATCTCTATAACTAGAAGGCCCAACTAACATGACTAAAAGAATGATTATTATAGATGTCTATCTATTAGCCTGTATTTCTTAGTTACACATTGCATTTTTTAAATGGGCTGTATAAATATAAAACCTTAAAAAAGAACAGAAATATACATATCACAAAATTGACCTTAAATTTTTTCAATAAACCAAAGTCCATACCAATGTAAAACATTCATTTCTATATCCTATTGCCCCCTTTCTTAAAAAGAGATTGATGGTGACTATAAACCATTTATAATCAACCCCTTTTAAATAAAAACAAACATTTATAAGCACTCATTTTGGGATTTGGGCATAGTTTTCTCCAAACTGATTCATGCTATTTGTTGGGCAAAGTGTTTTTATGGTTCATGGAGAACTTTCAAGGGGTCTTGTTCCATTTAACCACATTAACCTGGAAGGAATTCAAAAGTTCCCATCCTCTGTGAAAGCAAAAGAACAACCTCTTTTCCAAAGTGACATATAATTATACTCAAATTTTGAAGCCAAGATACCTTTAAAATATATATGTTGGTTTAGCTTAGAGACCTCCAGAACCACATGTTTTTCAACCATTAATTTATTCAAAGTCAAAAATTAAAAAAAATAATATTCATAATCCAGACTCACTGTGTATATTCCATCTTTATGTAACTTAATTTTACTCTATTAATTTTAATATTTATTTTATTATCATTACTTCTTTAGTCTATGAATGTCTGTACTCTTTTCTAAGCCCATGTACATTTATCTAACACTGTGACCCTTTAAGATGTCTTTTTGTTTGAATTTATCTTATTGTGTATCTGTAATCATTTTCTGACCAGGAGAGTTTTTTAATGCTAAGAAGGCATGGCTAGGACTAGTGTTGTGACTTCCCTGTTAGCTCCATCCTGTTCAACATGGTAGAGGTATGTTCACCACCTCTGCGAGCCATGATCACCTCCCCAGCTCCAGGGACACAGTGTGTTTATGTCAACATTAAAAAACTGTAGCAGCCTGCTCACAAAAACTATTGATGTGCTTTGTAACAGGACCACCCAAAAGACCCAGAGACATTTGTGCCACCAGTATGAATCAGGGAACTGTCTCTTAAAGAAGACTTGCCTCTGCTTCTAGCCAGCAAACAGAGTCTGTCTGAAAAACTGTGGGTACCAAGAAGCTCCAACTGACTCCTCTTTTTCTGGGTCTAGAAGTCCTTTTATTTTTAAGCTTTCTTAGATTTTATGTGGATGTGTGTTGCTGAAAGTTGGGTGCCATTATGTAAATGGAGACTATGCTTTTGTTTTCCAGCCACCCAGACCTGAATAATCGCACAAAAACTGTATTGATTACAACACTGTTTGGTCAATGGCTCAGGCATATTCTTAGCTAGCTCGAACATCTTAAATAAACCCATTTTATTATTTTATATTTTACCATGAGGCTTATGGTTTGTTGTTACCTCACCTCTTGCTTCTTGGGTGGCTACATGGTGTCTGCCTGACTCTACCTTCTTTCTCCCTGTATTCAGTTTAGTTTTCCCACCTATCTATATTTTGCCATGCCATAGGCCAAAACAGTGTCTTTATTAAACAATAGTAATAAAACATATTCACAGCCTACAGAGGGAAATCACACATCAACTTTGATGGATGTAGGGATAGTTATCATGAAATTTCAGCAATTAAATATGACATTCAAATAAAGCCTGGTTAAGGACAAGTTACCATTACCAGTTAGTATGTATTTCTCTTTCAGAGACATTAAAATGTAGCAAAAGAATGGTGTGTATTAGAATACATGAAGTATTGTGTATATTAAGGTAAAATCTGCCAGATTATCATTTAATAACATTTAATACATGTTAGACGAATGAAACTCCTTCAATGAAAAAATTGCAGTCATATATTCTGTGTCAAATATGAAAAGCAAGCAAGAATAATAATACCACATGGAAATTGCAGAAGACACTGAAATACTGATAACTAAATAAAATGAACAATGAAGGTATTGAATATATCAATACAATTCCATTCTCATCAGAAAAAAAGGAAAGAAGTAAGGAGAAGAGAAAGAATAATAACCTTTCAAAAAGTATTCAAATTTTCCATTTTTATAAACTTGGTTTGATTTCCACAAAGAATTAATGTATTTTAACATTTGGAATTGGATAAGAATAAATGTGCTTTGGAGAGTGACTAATTTTAAAAATTACACTATAAAAACAGATAATAGGTATAAAAGTGTTCTACAGTCTAAAAATTTTAAGAAACTTTTCTAAAAGACGTTTATCTGAAAATTCATTTTTATTAATCTCCATTTTCATTTCATATCCATGGGAGGGACTTTGATTCATGAACTATGTTGAAATGATTAAAAAAATAACACAGGAAGTGTAAAGAACATTTTACCATTATTAACTGCATTCCTAGTTTGCAAGATAGAATAGTTTTCAGACATAATGACTGATGTAATATTAGCAGTCAGTGATTGAAGGGAAGTCAATATAAAGTGAAAATAAAAAGAAAATGGGAAACCAATAAAAGTCCAAATCAGAATTACAAAAAGAAATACAGCTTATTTATTTTCAAAAAGATAAGTAGTTGCGAGCATTTCATGTCCCTGAATTAATAAAAGTAGTCTATAAATACATTACTAGTGCATAGGGAGAGTTGAAAACACCCATATAGCATAAAAGTTCTGCCCTCAGATCTGTTGGTAGAAGTTACTTAGTTCTTTGTGGGGATGGGAATAGGTCATATCTTATAGGTGCAAAGTGAAGGAAGTACAAGTTACTCTGACTTATTCTTTCACAGCATGCACCTGTACTGAAATGTTACACTGTTCTCATATATATGTACAGTTCCTGAAGATCAACAAAATAAAGACATATTTCTAGAACATAATCAACTATATAAAAGATTTCTTCAGGGTCTACAATGATTTGAGTATTGACTTTATCAGTCAATATTGGTTGTTAAGCAGGTTTTAAAAGATTGAATTTAGTGGATCAGTGATTCAGGCATCTCTCCTATAATTCTCTTAAATATTAATTTGGTTAGCAATCTCCTTTGCTAGGGAAAGTTTACACAAACAAGTCACAGATAAGACTTTTTGGTTTTGCTTTCAATTTGCAATAATATTTAAAGATGTGGTAGTTTAAATGTAATTGGCCCCCAAGTGGTATGAAATGTCATTATTAGGATGAGTGGCTTTATTAGAGTAGGTGTGGCCTTGTTGGAAGAAGTGTGTCACTGTGGAGGTGAGATTTGAGGTATCCTATATGCTCAGAACATACCTAGTGAGTCAGACCACTCCCTGTTGTTTGTGAGTCAACATGTGGGACTCTCAGCTCTTTCCCCAAAACCATGTCTGCCTGCATACCACCATGCTGCACCATGATGTTAATGAACTAAACTTCTGAAAACTTAAGCCACCCCTATTGAATGTTTTTCCTTCAAAATAAATGATACAATCATTGTTTCTCTTCATAGCAATAGAAATCCTAAGACAACAAAATTCACAGTTTTATTAGGATGTAAATAAACAGATAGTTATCAAGAGAAGTTATTAAAATGTTCAGACCATCTCAATAGGAAAACAAGAGAAGAAGACATCAGAATTCCAACCTGCTTTCATACTGGCAAAGCACAAACACTGCTTTTTATATAAAAAGTGATAAAATGTAATCATTTTGTTATATGCAATATTTTCTTTGCTTAAAATGAGTGTCACCAAGGATTAAAGGAAGGGAATCTCATAGAGAACATATGGGTAGAAAGCATAGGTGTTGGGTAGAATGCATGTCTGGTTCTAGTTTTTTGTTGTTGTGGTGGTATATGTTGTTATGTCCCACTGATTCATGTTAATGCAGCTATAACCTTTACAAAAACCCTTTCCTTGAATTTCTCAGTCATGTTCTTTTAATTTACCCTCTCCTATTCTTTCCTTCTTGTCACCAACTTGACCCTAACATTTTTCAAGCTCTATAAATATGGATCTAACTTAGTTATCTTCACAGTTCCATGAGATATGTAATTAACATCCATAGTTCACAGATGAGGAGACTAAGATACACATGTGTTGAATAATTTCATGCATATCACAACTGGAGAACATGAGAGTTCATGCTCTGTTCCATGTCTCTGATGCTGATGGTGTCTTAACTGTAATACACTTAAATTTTCTAGAATAAGATATTCTTTTAGCTTTGTATATATGCAAAGATCATAGCTATTTTGCACATGAAAACTTCAATAATTGTAAAAATGAAAGACATATACAAAAATGGAAGTATTCAAGAGCAGACCAAGAGATGAGTCATTAGCCCTTCAGGCTCTAGGCCCTAGGCCCCAGGGACAAAACAACAGGCCCCTTTGCCACCCACCTCAGCTGTACTAGCCTGCCAGCAGGTCAGCCTCATGCAGACAGGCTAATCCAACACCCCACATTATACCCCGTAATCTAAAAGTCTCACTCTGCCTCCAAACCCACCCATCCCCCACAGCCTCAGCAACTCTCTGAGATACAGACTGAGACTACACAGAGTGGACCAAGAGGTGAAAGACCAGACCCCAGATAGACAGCCCAGAATCTAGGCCCTATGCCGTGGGCCAAAACCCAGGGCTCTTCCTGCACTTACCTCAGTTGCACTCACCTGCCAGCACAGGCAAGCTGCCCCAACACCCCCACATTGGACACTATATTCTACATATCCCACTTTGCCCCCAAACACACTCATCTCCCATGACCTCAGCGAGTCTCTGGAAGAAAGACTGGGACTACACAGAGGGGATCCAGAGGTGAGTGAACAGCCTCTCAATTGAACAGTCCAGTCTCTAAGTCCTAGGAAACAGGAGAAAACCTTGGGCCCCTCTCCCATCCACATCAGATGTGCTAGCCAGCTAGCAGACAAGGCTCCTGCAGTTGGGCTGCACAACACCCCCCACTTCCACATTAGACCCTGTAATCTGTGATTCCCACTCCACACCCAAACCAACGTGTCCTCGGTGAACTCAGCAGCTTCCAGAGACATAGACAGTGACAGCACAGAGTAAACTAACTGAAGATCCCCGACACAGACAGCAATAGCAACAATTGGTCCAAGAGAGGATCCCTGAGTCCACAAAACCCAACGGCAAGGATTGGAGCAAGAAGCAAAGACACTAACTAAACAATCTGAGAAAGAGATAGGTAGGTGCCAAAACAAGAATATGTTCGAAAACCAAAAGAACAATATGGCAACAGCAGAACCTAGTGGATCTGCAACAGAAAGACCTGTACATTCTATCCCAGAAGAAAACAACCTTAAATATAACTATATGAAGATGATAGAGACCCTTAAAGAGGAGCTGAAAAATTCCATTGAAGAAATGGATGAGAAGACAAGCAAAAAATGGAGGAAATAAATAAATCTCTTTAAAAAAAAAAGAAAGCCCAAGAAAAAAACAAACAGGTGAAGCAAACCGTTCAAATAGTTCAAGACTTGAAAACTGAAAAAGAAGCAACAAAGAAAACACAAATTTAGAGAATTCTGGAGATGGAAAAGCTGGATAAATGAACAGGACCTACAGATGCAAGCATGATAAACTGAATACAAGAGATGAAAGAGAGAATCTCAGGAGTTGAAGATATGATAGAGGAAATAGATTCATCAATCAAAAAATGTTAAATCCAACAAATTCTTAAAACAAATCACCTAGGAAATCTGAGACATCATAAAAAGACCAAACTTAAGGATAACAGTGATAGAAGAAGAAGAAGAAGAAGAAGAAGAAGAAGAAGAAGAAGAAGAAGAAGAAGAAGAAGAAGAAGAAGAAGAAGAAGAAGAAGAATTTTAGCTCAAAGGCACAGAAAATATATTCAACAAAAACATAAAAGAAAACTTTCCCAACCTAAAGAAGGATATGCCTATGAAGGTACAAGAAGCTTACAGAACACCAAATAGACTGTATAAAAAAAGTCACCTTTCTATATAATAACCAAAACACTAAATATATAGAATAAAGAAAGAATATAAAGAGCTGCAAAGGAAAAAGACTGAGTAACATATAAAGACAGCTCTATCATAATTACACCCAACTTCTTGATGGACACAATGAAAGCCAGAAGGTTCTGGACAGATGTGCTGCAGACACTAAGAGACCATGGATGCAAGCCCAGACTACTATACCCAGCAAAGCTTTCTTTCACCATCTATGGAGAAAACAAGATATTCTATGACAAAATCAGTTTGAAACAATACCTATTCACTAATACATCCTTACAGAAAGCACTAGAAGGAAAACTCCAAACCAAGGAAGTTAGTTGCACCCATGAAAATATAGGTAACAAATAACCTCACACCAGCAAATCCCAAAGAAGGGAAACACACAATCATTACTACCCCATAATAACATGAATTAACAGTCACTGGTCATTAATATCTCTTAATATCAATGGACTTAATTCACTTATAAAAAGACACAAGCTAACAGAATGATATTAAAACAGGAGTGATCCTTCTTTGCATATGAGAAACACAACTCAATCTCAAAGACAGACATTATCTAAGAGCAAAGGATTGGGAAAAGATTTTGCAATCAAATTGACCTACAAAACACGTGGGTGTAGTAACTATCCTAATTTCTAACAAAATATACTTCAAACTAAAATTAATCAAAAGGGATGGAGAACGACACTTCATACTCATCACAGGAAAAATCCGTCAAGATGAAGTCTAAATTTTCAACATTTATGCCCCCAAAAGAAGAGCATCTACATATGTAAAAGAATTAATACTAAAGCTTACATCACACATCAAACCCCATACACTAATAGTAGGAGACTTCAACACCACACTCTCCTGAACAGACAAGTTTCCAGATAGAAATTTAGCAGAGATATTAGAGAAGTAACAGATGTCATGACTCAAATAGACTTAACAGACATCTATAGAAACATGACCATTTACAATAGCCACAAATTGCATGAAATATCTTGGTTAATGCTAACCAACATAGTGAAAGACCTTTACGATAAAAACTTTAAGTCTTTAAAGAAAGAAACTGAAGACGATATCAGAAAGTTGAAAGATCTCCCATTCTCATGGATCAGTAGGATTAATGTAGTAAAAATGACAATCTAACAAAAAGCAACCTAAAAGATTCAATGCAATCCCCATCAATATCCAAACACAATTCTGCACAAATATCAAAAGAACAATGCTCAACTTCCAGGATAGCCTGTACAATAAAGGAATGTAAGGAGTCATCACCATCCCTAACATCAAGCTCTATTATAGAGTTACAATAAACAGTTTGGTGTTGGAATAAAAAGAGTCAGGTGTGTTGTAATGAGGAGAGCCTGCTTTTGGTCCTGTAGTAGGGAGGAGCGGGGCCTTTGTTTCGTCCCACCCGGCTCTCAGCCACCCGGATAGCTTATACTGGAAATAACCACACCAAAATTATATTAATTAAACACTGCCTGGCCCATTATATCTAGACTCTTCTTGGCTAAATCTCACATCTTGCTTTAACACACATCTAGTAATCTGTGTATCACCATGGGGTCGTGGCTTACCGGGAAGATTCTAATCTACATCCATCTCAGGGTGGAGAGTCATGGCATCTGCCACACTTCCTTCTTCCCAGCATTCTGTTCTGTCTACTCTGCCCACCTAAGGGCTGCCCTATCAAAAGGCCAAGGCAGTCTCTTTATTTAACCAATGAAAGCAACAGAAGTACAGAAAGACCTCCTACACCATAGGTGACAAATGAAATCAAATTGAAGATTCAGCTATTAATCCACACAACTAAGAACACCTGATTTCTGACAAAGAAGATGAAAATAAACAATGGAAAAAAAAGAAAGCATCTTCAACAAATGGTTCCATCATAACTGGATGTCAACATGTAGAAGAATGCAAATAGATCCATATCCATCCCAATGCATATAACTCAAGTCCAAATGGATCAAAGACCTCAACATAAATCCAGTCATACTGAATTTCACAGAAGAGAAAGTGGGAAGTAACCTTGAATGTTTTGGAGACCACTCGGAGCTCAGCCCATTGCTAGCTGTGGATCTCTGCATCTGCTTTCATCAGTTGCTGGATGAATTTCTTTGATGAAAATTAATGTAGTCATCAATCTAATTGCAGGGGAAGGCCAGTTTCACTATAGCTTAGGGTGTTAACTGGGGTTGTGCTTTTGGAGACCACTTCCTAAATATAACACAGTAGCACAGATACTGAGAGCAACAATATATAAATGGGACCTCCTAAAACTGAGAAGCTTCTGTAAGGCAAATGACACAGTCTATAAGAAAAAACAAAGCCAACTGAAAGAGAAAAGACCTTCACCAATCTCACTTCTGACAGAGGACTGATCTCCAAAATATATAAAGAACTCAAAAAACAAGACATCAAAATACCAAATAATCAAATTTATAAATGGCGTACAGATCTAAACAGAGAAGTCTCAACAGAAGAATCCCAAATGGACAAAAGCCACTTAAGAAATTGTTCAACGTCTTTAGTCATCTGGGAAATGCAAATCAAAATGGCTCTGAGATACCATCTTACAGCAATTAGAATGACTAAGATAAAAAACACCAAAGATAGCTTATGTGGGAGAAGATGCAGAGTAAGGTGAACACTTCTTCATTGCTGGTAGGTATGCAAACTTGTACAGCCACTTTGGAAATGAGCATGGCAGTTTCTCACAAAATTGGGAATCAATCTACCTCAAGACCCACCAATACCACTATTTGGCATATACCCAAATGATGCACACTCATACCAAAAAGACAATTGCTCAACTGTGCTCATAGCAGGATTAATCATAATAGTGAGAACCTGGAAACAATGGAGATGCCCCTCAACTGAAAAATGGATAAATAAAAGGTGGTACACAATGGAATACTACTCAGCAGTCAAAAGCAATGACATCTTGAAATTTTCAGGAACATGGATGAACCTAGAAAAACCATCCTGAGTGAGGTATTCCATACCCAGAAAGACAAACATGGCATGTACTAACAAATAAGTATTAGACGTAAAGCAAAGGATAAGCAGCCTATATTCCGTGGACCCACAGAAGCTAGGTAACAAGGAGAACACTCAGAGATACATACATGGATCCCCATGGGAAGGAGAAATATACTCGATCTTCTGAGAAAATTGGTCGTGTGGGGGTTGGGAGAAGAGGAAGGGGAGGGGAGAAGAGGAGTGGGCAGGAAAAATGAGGGAATGGGACGACCAAGATCGAGGAAGAACAAGGAGGGAGAGCAAGGAAAGAGATATCTTTATTGAGTGAGCCATTATGGGGCTAGTAAGAAACCTGACACTAGGAAAATTCCCAAGAATCCAAAATCATGAGCCTAGTTAACACCATGAGATATAGTGGAGCTTTCCTTCCCTTGCAATTAGATTGATGACTACCTTAATTTTCATCATAGAAATACATCCAGCAACTGATGGAAGCAGATGCAGAGATCCACAGCTATCACTGGGCTGAGCTCCCAGAGTTTAGTCGATGAGAGGAAGGAGTGATAATATGAGCAAAGTGGTCCAGACCATGATGGGAACACCCCCAGACACAGCAACCTGATCTAGTTGGAACTCAATGACTCTAGACTGACATCTGGGGAACCTGCATAGAGCCAAACTAGGTTTTTTGAATGTGGGTGACAGTTCTATAGCTGAGGCAGTCTGTGGGGCCACTGGCAGAGGGACCAGGAAGTATCCTTGAACTGGCTTTTTGGAGCCCATTCTCCTTGGAGTGATACCTTCCTCAACCTTGATATTAGGGGGCAGGGACTCGGTCTGCCTCAAAGTGATGTGCCAGAATTTGTTGACTCCACATGGGAAACCTTACCCTCTCTGAGGAGTGAATAAGTGGTGGGGTTGGGGAAGGGAGGATAGAAGGAACTGGGATTGGCATGTATAATGAGAAAAGGTTGTTTAAGAAAAATACATTTAAAAAAAGAGATCTCAAAAAAAATCAAAGTATCCAAAGTACAGCAGAACTCCAATTACTGAAATAGAAAGCATTGCAGGTGTACGTATTACAAAGCAAACGAGAAAATTACTCAAGCTAAACTACATGGAACTACGTAGAACCTAAACTTAAACCTTGCCTCATGATTTCCATTTCTGAAACCCAACATTATTGAAAAAAGGAAAATTTTAGATGAGAAGAAACAATACCCATTTTACCTCCCCCGTGCTAAAATTCCAGTGAGAGTGCACAAATGAGATGAATCAGCCAATAGCTTTTTACAGTTTTTAAAAGAAAATAATAAAAGCAGCCTTCAAATTTTCTTCTACTGTTTTACATTTGGTTCTTTTTAATAGAGAGTTCATTTCAATTTGTGGAAAAACTAAGTCATTTACATACAAATATAGCGATGTTGTTAGATTGCACAAAAATGAAAGTAGTGACTGCAGTCAGTTACCAAGATTATATTCATTCTGAATTCGTCTTTGATTCTGTTGATTTTCATAAAAGTTCCCTAAAATGTGTATAGTATTTTAGATCATACTATATTTTTCCTCCTCATAATATCATGAAGTGAAAAGACAGTATCTGCATGATATATGCCTAACTCCAACCCAATAAATCTGACTACAGAGCTATAGCTCAAGCATAATCGATGCTATATGCAAACATGAGAGGTATTTAGAGAATCTTATCAATCTGTACTCTGGTCCTGAATCTAGAACTTATTAGTGAGCAACAAGCTAATTTTACATAGTTAAGTCTCAGTTTCAACATTTATAGTATGGGCATAATAAGACTAATACCATAGAGTAAATATATAGTGGAAAGAAAATGAAATATTTAATGACACATAGCAAAGTATAACACTAAGAATTATTTGTTAGTGAATGTTTATCTGTCCTTGTTAATTCTTTTTTTAGCTTGAGTGTGAAGTCTATTTAGAGAAGGGTAAAAGAGGAAGTAAGAGAGACAGAGAGGGGGCAAAGACCTTCGTGCCTTTTCAGAAAAACAACAAGAAGTGCTCTTTCTTAATTCCTAAACGTTTCCACGCTGGACTTTTATGCATTTCTCCCTTCATCTCCCTGCCCTCCTTTCATACAATTTTCCCTTTATCTCCTTGCCCTCCTTTTCCTCCACTGTATCCTTTTATCCTCAAGGCCCTCTACTTTGAGAACTACCTTGTGATAATCCCGTTTCTGAATTCTGAAGTTACTGTACATTTATATTTTATAACATTATCTTATTCTTGTTTCCTATTATTAAATGAGCTGCATGAATGTTATTTAATAGTGCCTGTATATCAAAGGGGAAAGTATTTGAGTGACCTGATATTTTATACACTCAATCTATTCTTAATTTCAATGAACTGAAATTCAAGAGACTGAAGTATTTGGTGTGACATATTACTGTTGCAAGGTACTATGTGTTCAGCATCAGCCTTTGGGAAATGAATGTGTAGAGCAATTGAAGCCTTTTTTTTTTTTTTTGAAGAAAGAACCTTCGATGGAAAGGATAGAAAGTGTAGATGTGCCACACTTTCTTTATCCATTCTTCCGTTGAGGGGCATCTAGGTTGTTTCCAGGTTCTGGCTATTACAAATAATGCTGCTATAAACATAGTTAAATAAATACTTTTGTAGTATGATTGGGCATCTTTTGGGTATATTCCCAAGAGTGGTTTTGCTGGATCCTGAGGTAGGTTGATTCCCAATTTTCTGAGAAACTGCCATACTGATTTCCAAAGTGGTTGCACAAATTTGCATTCCCACCAGCAATGGATGAGTGTTTCCCTTACTCCACATCCTCTCCAGCATAAGCTATCATTAGTGTTTTTGATTTTAGCCATTCTGACAGGTGTAAGATGGTATCTCAAGATTGTTTTGATTTGCATTTCCCTGATCGCTAAGGAAGTCGAACATGTCCTTAAGTATCTTTTGGCCATTTGAAATTCTTCTGTTGAGAATTCTCTGTTTAGTTCAGTACCCCATTTTTTAATTGAGTTATTTAGAATTTTACTGTCTAGTTTTTTGAGTTCTTTATATATTTTGGATGTGGTTGACAATTGGGACAGACTGGGGAGCAATGATAATGGCATGGGGATTTGCCTCTACTCTATGTACTGGCTTTTTGGGAATCCTATTCTCTTTGGATGCATACCTTCCTAAGCCTGGATGTAGGGGGAAGGGCCTTGGACTTCCCACAAGGCAGGGTGCCTTGGACTCTCTAAGGACTGGAGGGTATGGGTGAAGGGGTGGGGGGAGCAGGAGGGAAGTGGGAGGAGGGGAGGAAGTGGGAATTTTGATTGGTATTATTTATAACATGATTAAAAAAAAGAAAGGATAGAAAGATATCTTACTTCTAAACCTGTATTTATATTGACAACTTTTGCAAAAAAATATTAGTTATTATAAGGCACTGACAAACAGTACAATCAGAAGAATATACAAAAGAAGTGATATTATTTGAGTTCTGTTTTAGCTAAAATTCACACAGACAGACACACATGCACATACACATACACACACACTATAAACTGTACTGGCTTTCAAAAGGTTCCTGACATTTTACACTTTTTGCATTATTTTCTCTGAAATTTGGCTAAATTTTGTCTATAGTGAGCTCAATTTTAAGGAATAATGGTCTCAGCAGGAAATTATTTTTATTGTTATTTGTTGTTATTATTGTTGTTGTTGTTAATTTCAGAAATTGAATTAAAAATCCCTTATGGAGCAGGACTAAATATTCTACGTCTTATATATGGGGCATTGTCAAGCTTCAGCTAGATTAACATAAAAATTTTGGAATTAAAGTTGAGAGAGACAAACTATTTTAATCTTAGCAAATTTTTCAATTTCTTTGATAATGGTTTTTTTTTATTGTGTGATAGTGCATAGTGAACTCACCCTGGTTTTGCAAAGTTTAAGATCATAATCCAGGGCTTTATTGGTATGCCACTCATCACTGAATGAGATGTGTACTGGAGTCTGGTGTCTTGCAGTAAAGTCACCTTGATGCAGACAGATCATTCTAAGAGATATTGCTATTGTCCTTGAACTAGCAGAAAACTCTAAAAACAATCCAGTTTCAAACATCCCAATTTTCCCCAGCTTAGGAACTGTTACAGTTTGACAGAACAGCAACATTAGGAAGGGCAGCTACTTGACTGTTGCCTGATTGCTTACAATGGTTGCTTTGAGGAGCCTTACAAGTGCTGCCTGCCACCTGCTAGTGTGCTATAAGCACAGCACAGGCACCCCTGATAGACTTCTTTACTGGGCCAGACAAGATGATGTTCAGGAAAGGAAGTTTCTTCCTTGGAAGGCCTTTTATCTTTATAAAGAGCACCTTAGAAACCAGAATCATTTTCTGTTTCATTGGTTGGTAAAGTTTTATAAGCATGTCGAGGCTATGGGTAGTTAGACAAAATTCTACGTTAAAATTTTTCTTTTCTTTATTGTTTTTATTGAGCTATGTATTTTTCTCTGCTACCCTCCCCTCCTCCCTGCTTCCCTTCTACTCTCTCCCATGAGCCCCGTGCTCACATTTTACTCAGGATATTTTGTTTGTTTTCTACTTCCCATGTAGATTAGATCCATGTATGTCTCTCTTAGGGTCCTCGTTATTGTCTAGCTTCTCTAGGACTGTGAATTGTATGCTGGTTTTCTTTGCTTTATGTCTTTAAGTCACTTATGAGTGAGTACATATTATATTTGTCTTTCAAGGTCTGGATTATCTCACTAAATATTATGTTATTTAGATCCATCCATTTGCCCACAAATTTCAAGATGTCGTTATTTTTTCTGCTTTGTAGTACTCCATTGTGTAAATGTACCACATCTTCTTTATCCATTCTTCAGCCAAGGGGCATTTAGGTTGTTTCCCGGGTCTGGCCATGACACAATGCTGCTATGAACTTAAATGCATTACCACAGGAGACCACTTCCTAAATATAACCACAGTAGCACAGCCACCGAGAGAAATAATAAATGGGACCTCTGGAAACTGAGAAATTTCTGTAAAGCAAAGGACATGATCAACAAGACAAAATGGCAGCCTACAGAATGGGAAAAGATCTTCACCCACCCCACATCAGACAGAGGTCTGATCTCCAACATATACAAAGAACTCAAGAAACTGGTCATCAAAAGACCAAATAATCCAAAAAAAGGAGTACAGCCCTAAACAGGGAACTCTCAACTGAAGAATTTAAAATAGCTGACAGACACCTAAGGAAATGTTCAACATCCTTAGTCATCAGAGAAATGCAAATCAAAACAACTCTGAGAGTCTATCTTACACATGTCAGAATGGCCAAAATCAAAAACACTGATGACTGCTTATGCTGGAAAGGATGTGGGGTAAAGGGAACACTCCTGCATTGCGGTTGGGAGTGCAAATTTGTACAGCCACTTTGGAAATCACTATGGTGATTTCTCAGAAAATTGAGAAACAATCCAGTTGATTTTTGTCACATCCAATTACCCAAATAAATTGGAAACTTATTTATTTTCTTTAAAATCCCAGAAATTTTGCTGTAGAATTGAGGTAGAATGGATACTATCAGTTAACACACTTCAATCACTAGGGAAAGAAACACAATAAAGTATTTAGGGATTTCTCTAGAAGACAGAAAAACTGTTCAAAACTACGACTGGGATTTTACGCTCTCACTCTACTGCTCAGTACTCCTGTATACTCTCACCAGATAGTCTTTTGTGAGACCATATACAGAAATTGACAATTACTCAAATAAATAAACCCTACTGGAAGTGAACATAGGCTGATATATAATTAGAAACAAAGAACTAGAATTAATTCCAGAAATGTTTCACTACCTAAATTTCAATGTTTCAACGCATAAATGTGTAAAGCAGTATATGTACACCCAAAAGTGTAATGAACTAAAACTTCAAAATACAACGTCAATGTCACCTTGAATTTTGGAGCTAACTCACTTCGTTCTAACTCTGTTCCTAGTTAGCAACAGTTCAGACGTGCAAAGCCTTGTTAGGACGCTGATGGCCTAGTGACTTAGGGTAATATAGTAGGTTACATGTTTGTGTGCAGGGGAAACAAGAGTTACAGAATCAACCACTTTCTTTTCTCGCATCTCAACCTAGAAAAACAAAAAATTCTCAGGAGGAAAATTTCCTACACATAGTCGGGAATGTAGGGAAATGTTTAACATGGCTCTAATTTTTAAGCACTACCTAAAGCTAGGTCTAGAGGTTTACATGGGTGACATTATTTCAAACCCACTCTTGTCAAAGAGTAAGATTCCAAAAGAAAACTAACATTGATGTTCTTTCCTTTTCAACACAGTTTATTCAAAAAGTGAAAAGTAAAATAAATCAACAAAGATATATAAACAAACAACCTTTTAAAGATATCAGAAATAGAAGAATAATAGGTTTAAATTTAAAGAAAATCTTCTGTTGAAGAATTTTCTAGTAGAGTACATGTAAACTTGAGTTCGGAGACATCTTATTACTGAAACCATATGTACATAGTTTTATTTGATAGTCATAGTTGCTCATTTGGATTAATTACTCACAAATACCAAACACAGATATGTTGAAAACTTTTGATGTGGTGAATCTTCCTTATTCAAAACACAAAACTGATCAAAATAGTCACGCACGAGTTTATCAATGGAAATATGAACAGTAGGGTAACAGCTTATTCCCTGCTCGTGTTATGCTTGAAGAGGAAAAGTCTGAGTGACAGGAACAGTAGCATTGTGTTGATGGCTTGTCAAGAAATTGCAATTTAAACACAAATATATTCACCATGCTGCTTCCAAAAAATGAAATGGCCTCTATGTTGAAGATTGAGCAGTTTTGCAAGACTATTAAATTAAGTATGTTTTCATTTTGTTTTTCTGAGTATCATTCAATTGTACATGTATAATATTTCAAAATAACATGCCCAATGAAGATTGTGACTATGTATTAGAGCTAGGAAACACTTTGCATATGATTGATACTGAGAAAAGAACTCACAAAACTAGAAAAAAAAGGACTTATATATTAGCGAAATCAAGTTGTTAGAGTTCTAAAATGAGGCTTAATTGAGTTTACATATTTACAGGCTTATGGGGGAAGGTTTCTTTATATCTATGCCAGCTAACCAGTAATTTATGGTGTACTCAGAACAAGCAACAAAATGTTATTCCTAGAGTGTTCTTTTCAAAATACTTTCATGGACTAGAATTATTTTTGTCACTTATTTTCACACAGTAAGCTAAGGATGCCTGAACACATGAAAATAAAGCAACTATTTCAGTAAAAAGGCACTGTGATATTTTTATAATGATTTAGGAAGAGTCTTCCAAGATCTACAAACTGTATATTTTCTCGAGTTGTTTGACTTTAATTAAAAATAAACTAACACCAGGTGGAGAGTTGTATTTTCACAATAGTTAGACTCACCATATGTCCTAGTTTGCCTAGAACATATCTAAATTATTCCTGCTGTCCCACTTTAACTATTAATAGTACCTCCGTTTCACTACTTTTCACTCTAAACATCTTTTGGGGTTGGATAATTAATTGATAACTTCATGGTTAAAGGATATTGCTAAGTCCAGCCTTGATTGTTTGATTTCAGATTCTTGCTAAAATGATAGTTGAGATAAAGAATATATCATTTGTTTGAGTATATTGGGCTGATGTAAAAACATATTACATACTGGGTAAACTTATAAATATGAGAAGTTGGTATATTAGAGATTTGGAGTCTGGGAGTTCAGTGATTGAGGTTAGGTGCCTGGCCTCCAGCATCTTCAGTTATGTCTTCACAGGGACAAAAGGACAGGACTCCAGTCTCTTCAGTTCTTTGATTGTTCATGGAATTGTGGACTTGAGACAGTTAACTCAGAACCTCAAACATTTTCTTTTAACTTCTGATGTTGCTGTGGAAAATCTCAGAAGCATATCTAACTTTTGTACTTTAAATTTAGCTCTTTATTTTAGTTGTTTGTTGGAAATTTTCCTTGCCTCTAGAGTGATAAATTTCACAGTTGTTTTCCTTGATGCGGGTATCTGAAATCTTCCATTCAGGGAGATATTTTTCATTTGACTCTTGGTTATTTACAAAATGAGCTATTCCAATGAAATACACAACTGCAGACCTAATAGCTTGCCCCTGCCCATTGAAAATAATTTTGAGCACTTAGCATAGTGCTTGACACATCTTCAAAGAAAATGAAGACTGTGTTGAATAAACAACTATTATAACATAGTAATAATAAGTATTAAAGTTCAATTTTACTTCTGGCTAGTGTTCTCCAAAAATATTTTTTCTTTTTTCGTCAACAACATCTGTTTGAAAGGGGACATGACAGGTATATTCGGATAATGTGATTTACCATGCTCTCATAAAGATCCAATTCACCCTGGAGCCATTAACTTGAAAGTTTCTCTAGCATTTAGTTCTTTAGGGACATTCTTCACTCTTTCTGACTTTATGTGCTGGTATATTCAATGCTGATCTCCTGTGAACCATAACTTTTTGAAAGACATGTAGTTCTTGCCTTTGAAAGTATTAAAGGCTAACTTTGGCTAAAACTATCATTGAATACCATGGTAACTGAGGACACCTGCCCAGAATAGGCAGTCCATACCAAACCAGAAAATCAAGTTGACTTATTTCCAGATCATTTTTCTGCTTGAACATTAAAAAAGATAGTGCTATCAAATAACATTTAAGAAACAGGATACTGGGAGAATTAAACAACAATATTTGAATGCTTAGTTCTTAAAGGAACTAAAATCTATTTTCTATAAGCATATTCAGTTTCAGGTGAGCTTTCAGCTAATTGAGCAATCAACTTCCTATAAAGAATTCTATGAGTTGTGAAATCAATCATTTTAAAAAACAAGCATCTGACTAGATTGTTTCATTTACCCTAAAATCTATCAGTTATATCAATTATACTGCCATATAAGATAGGCAGATTTTATTTAGGGCAAAAAATAAATTTACTACCATATGCCAATATTAGACTTAAGACAAATTTAGCTATCAGGTGTCACTTATGCTTTACTGATATTGCTGTTTTTAGAACTAGTGCTATCAGAAATAAATGTGGCATTGTAATTTTGAATAACTTAGGTATGAGATACTGTGCATTTGTTTATGGCTTCTTTGCCTTATTTCATCAATGTTTCATAATTTTCAATGAATATGTTCAGGATTTCTGAAGTTAAGCTTATTTCTAAATGTTTTGTTCTAAAGTATACAAAAAGGTTAGCCATTAAGGGCATTGATTGTTCTTCCAGGGGACGCAGGTTCAATTCCCAACACCCACATAACTCACAACCATCTGTAACTTCAGTTCCAGAAGATTCACACCTTCTCTTGGTGTCCATGGTCATTAGGCCCACTTGAGATGCACCGTCATACACACAGACAAAACACCTATACATAGAAGATAAATAAAAAATTAAATATGTATTCTTTTTAATATTGTGGTAAATGGATTGTTTTCCTAACTTGATTTTCAGATACTTTATTTTAATTGCGTAGAAATGTAGCCATTATTTTCATATTGTTTGGAATTCTTATACTGTTTAAAACTTGCGTATTAATTCTAAGTTGGTTTTTAGGAGTTTTAAGGTTTCCTGTAGATAAAGACTTGTGATCTCTAATTTGAAATTTTACTTCATTCTTATTTGGATGACTTACATTTTTTTTCAGATGGCTAGGACTGGGATTTCCATTACTACATTGAAAATAAGAAATAGGAGTGGGCATATTTTTCTTTTTCTGATCTTAATAAAATGGCTTTATTAGGTTTTCATTGTTGGGAATTTTTGCTTCATGGTATTATTATACTGTAATTATTCACTGGTCCTGATTCTTTGAGAGGTTTTCCTCAAGAAAGGAAGTTAAATTTTATTTTGTTCTAAATCTCCTGAGATAATACTGTGATCTTTATCCTTCCTTTTGTTATAGTGGTATAAAAATAAACTGATTTGAAAACTTGGAATAATCCATGTAACACAAAATATGGATTCCACTTGATCATGTTATGTGATCCTTTTAATGTACTCTTGAATTTAATGCACTGGCATTTTTAGGGGATTTTTTATCTATGTTCAATAGAACTATAGCCTTGACTTTATTTTCTTGTGGTGCCTTTATGCCGTTTTGGCATTACAGAAAAGCTGGTCTCTTAAAATGAGTTTGAAAGTAATCCCTCTACCTACAAGTATTGAAAGTTTGAGAAGTATTGATGTTCATTAAGTAGTTGGAATGATTCACAAAGTCCTAGGTCTTCTCTTGATTTATAATTTAATTTCCAATAGTTTAAAATTATCATTTATATTTGCACCTAAACTGCTACAACTTAAAGTAACAATCTATTCTGGAGTATTCATAAGTGTTTTTGTAAGAAATTTACAAACAAAAATAAATTATTATATAAATACATTATAGCTCAGAAACAGATTTGTATGGCTTCCTATAGTAGTTAATGTACTTTTTGTCATTTTAAAATTTTTTAAATTTATTTGTTTTATATCCTGACCACAGTTTGTCCTTTCTCCTCTCCTCCCATTCCTTCCTCCCACCTTCTGTCTGCCCTCCCACAATCCACTCCTCCTCTCTTTTTGTTCAGAAAGGGGCAGGTTCCCAATGGGTCGGTTTCATGCAGGGTCCCTGTTTGTTGGTTCAGATTCCAAGTTCCTATGATCTAGGTTAGGTGTTTCTATGCTCTTTTATATGATGTCCTTGGCTCAAGGGGGGATGTATGGACCTCCCTGGGAAGGGA
The DNA here is from genome assembly GCA_004026605.1 of Ondatra zibethicus. NCBI lineage: Eukaryota > Metazoa > Chordata > Mammalia > Rodentia > Cricetidae > Ondatra > Ondatra zibethicus. The sequence goes on from PVIU01016320.1 coordinate 25,549, forward strand.
AAATAGAAGTCATATCCTGGGTTTACAGGCAGTGGGTTGGGACGTGAACTTGAGGGATATGGTTGGGGGATGGAAGGAAGGTGAGAATATCAAAAGTGATGACTGGAAGGGGGGGTCTTTTTGGAGTCAGGTAAAAACCTGATGCTAGGAAATCGCCTGCAAATCTAGAAGAATGATTCAAGCTAAAAACTCCTAGCAATAGTGAATATGTAGCCTGAGCTGGCCATCTTCTGTGAACAAATTGGTGACTATCTCAGTATACGTCAGAGAGATTTCATCTAGTAACTGATGGAAACAGATGCAGAGACCCAGAGCCACACATTAGGTTGAGAGGTTGAGCTAGGGAAATTCTGTTGAAGAGAGGGAGGAAGGACTTCAGGAGCCAGAGGGATTTATGTTCTTTTTAAAATGCAGCAATACTGAGAAAAACAGCAAGTATCATTTCCTCTGAATGATAGATAGTATGATTTACCTAAGATTATGGGGTTTTTAAAGATTATAATCCTAAATCCAGTGAGATGAATCAGTTGAGAAATGTATTTGAGTTTGATACCCTGGATAAACATGTTAAAAGGTTTATGGTTGTAAGCCATAAACTCTCAAAAGTTGTGCTCTGACTTCCACTTTAGTTGTAGCACATGTGCACATAAACTGCACAATACACACATGTGTGTGTGCATGCACACCAAATAAATTAATTTAAAAATATAAAATAAAAAAAATCATGAAGAAATCAAAAGAATTATATAAATGTAGAAAAGGTTTGCAAACAAAAGTTTTTTTTTCAGATATCACTAAATGAATCTCTTGCTTTTTATCTTTCTTTCCACAAACTAAAGTCTATGTCAGAAATGTCCTCAAATATATTTATCTATAATCATGAACAATGAAGAAAATTATTTAGGTTTAGCATTTAGCTGACATCAGAAATCTGAAATTCTTTCAAATGCCATGTATTTCATTATGTAGAATAAAAATTGTCTCAGAAAGCATAGGCAACTTGCTGAGTATTACACTGAGAAAAAGAAAATGTGTGGAATTTTTCACATGAAATAGTTGTTCTTGTACATGTATTTAATCTGTTGTGTGGATTATGCATTTGAGCATCATTATACAGGATTAATGATTAGTAGATATTTGGTCATAGCATCTGAGAAAAGGTAACAAGTCCTTGTATTACTGACAGACAAAAACCCATGTCCAGAAATGAGGTTAAGTGAAGGGAAAAAAAGTAACTAAAATGTCCAATGGTTGACTTTAAGAAGTGTACTGAATAAGGAAAGCAAGAGCTATAGAAAAAGAAGCATTTAGTCCCAAAACAAAATCTGATGCTGGGGAAAAAACTCAAACTGAGAATAAATGACCTCAAATCAGGAACTACAGTTTCACCAGTGGACAAGAGTTTGGAGGAAGTCTAGGCATTATAGACAGGAGATGCTTGCAGAAATCAATAGAGTGTTCAGTATTCTGTGGGGAAAAAACCATAGAAACAGGCTGAATTCCCAACGTAAATCAAAGGCATTTTTCTAAGCTTGGCACAAAACCTGATATTGAAAGATATGCAGCTCCATTAGTCAGGGTAATTAGCTTTCTCAATAAGCAACCACCAAATAAGGAGCCCAGAGATTAAGAGAGCTTCCTCAGAAAGAATAGTGACAGAAACTAGAATTTGGGTGAGGGATAGAGGAATAGAGGTCTAGTTTCTTCTAACACTGGCTGTTGTTGTCAATGAAGAAGGAATAAAAAGCAAAAGGAAAAAATAAGACCTATGTTACTGTACAAACTTAATCACAAAATAGACTGTCCTCAGGATAATCATTTATTAAACAACATCTATTGGATCAAATAAACTCTAAATAGTTTCTATCCCTTCCTTTCTACGTATGAGTCATAATTCTACTATAGACAAGGAACTCTTGTTCTCTGTGTTTCACAATATGATTACTCTAGGAGTTTTGTTTGTGGCAGACTGCCGAGATAAAAGAAGTAAACCTATCACCTGGGAGTGATTTTCTTAGCCCCTGTCCTAGGAAATCATTGAATGTTAGGGCAATTGCCTTTGACTTTTCCCAAGAGACATTAAAATCTACAGTTTTGTCAACCAACATTTATTGAACTCTTGTAACACATGTGGATGTGGGGTTAGATATTTGGGGGAGTAAGATGAAGTAAACAGTCAAGGTTTGGATCAGTATAGTTAAGAGAGCCAGATATATACACCATATGGGTAATACATTGATAAATGTGTAGGCTCTCAGAAACATGGAGAAAGGACTAAATGTCAGTTTGAAAGGGGAAGAAGTAAAAATTGTCAAGGAGACATTTTAATTCTTACAATGTGAGAGGTATGCTTTTGGGAGAATATCTTGTAGAACATAGCAACAAAGAGAACCTCTTGATGAGAAAAATGGAACGTATAAAAAGTATTATAAAAAAGACTTATTTTAATTAAAAATTTATAAAAATATTTCCTGCCAGTTCTGACCCTATCAAATTAAGTCAAGGAGTGATATTATACAACATTAACTGATCAGACCACCTGTATAGCATGCAATCACTTTATTGGCTTATTAGCATTATCTGAGAATGATATACAAATTTAATTCATTTACATCTCTACAAAATGTTCATAATAGATATAAAGTTCTTCATACCAAAAAATTGTTTGCTAAACCCCAGCTTCATATTTTAATTAAATATTTAGCTAGTATAAAATGATACAGCCTTCATATAATACCTATGGAAGTATTTAGATTGCTTGCTTGTAAAATTCAAGGATATGCTTGTTTCTTTACTGCCCATAAAATAGTTAAGAACCATCTGAAAGCTGAGGTATAGTTTAGTGGCACAGTACTTTCCTAGTGTATGAGTGAACCTGAATTCCATCCCTACCACAGAAAGAGGGAGAAAGGGAAAATATAGGATTTCATAGACTCTACATTTCCACTCTTTGTTTACACTGATTAAAATGTGCTGGAGACATAACAGATCAACAAAGATACCAACACTTAAATATAAGCTTCTTATAGATTTTCATGCTTTGAACTTCAAATTAGCATCTATAGCATAGGCATTAATAAATTAATAGCTTTTTGCAGACAAAATCCAAGCATTGAGGGAAGAGGTATCATGTGGTCCCGTCCTTAACTGAGGAGCTATTGGCGTTCAGTAACTGCAGGGAAAGGAAGAGTCAGTTTTCTTTAATCATAAGACCCATACCCATGAATTGTTGGCCAATAAAAACTGGACTTAGTGGATTTAATAGAGAAAAAGAATGAACATGAAGCTTGATGAGTAGGTTGGTAGAGGAGGATCTGTAAGGAGGGTGGAGAGGAGGGTGAATATGACCAAAATACATTGTATGAACACTTCAAGGAAATAATGAAAATATTATTTTAAGAATTTAATTCAGAAAATTATGTACAGTCAAAGGAACCTCATTAGACTTTTTAAAGTTAGATACACTTGAATAAGCATCACTTTTGGCCTCTTGTTTTTCTTTGGGGGACCTAAGGATGAACTGGGAATGATGCACATGCTATAGAAACATTTTGCCACCAAGTTCCTCTACACCCCCAAGCTCTGGATATTGTTTGTATGGTCTAAGAAACTGATCATTCCTTGAGTTTCCTTGATAAGCATGAAACCTCCTCAAATACCTCTTTACTTTGTTGAAAACAGGCAGCTGCTCTGATTTGTATTTAACCAGTCTTCTTTTTGTATCTTTACTTTGAGGGTTCCAGAATTCTTTTAAAATAGATAATTAATTTGAACTGAGACTTTTCCAGCTTCATCATTTACATAAAAAATCAAAGACAAATATCATGTGTTCTCACTCATAAGTGGCTTTTAGACATAAAGCAAAGAAAAACCAGCCTACAACACACAAACACACAGAATCTAGACAACTATGAAGACCCTAAGAGAGACATACATGGATCTAATCTACCTGGGAAGTAGAAAAAGACAAGATCTCCTGAATAAACTGGGAGTGTAAGGACCATGAGAGAGGGTAGAAGGGGAGGAGAGAGGAATGGAGTGGAGTGGAGAAAAATATATAGCTCAATATAAACAATAAAAACTTTGGGCGCCAATTTGTAATACAGAGGAGAGGGCTGCATTTCCTGCGCCCGGTTAGCTTATGCCCAAAATAATTACACAAAACTGTATTCATTAAAATACTGCCTGGCCCATTCGCTCTAGCCTCTTATTGGCTAACTCTCACATATTTGTTTAACCCATTTTTAATAATCTGTGTGTTACCACGAGTCGTGGCTTACTGGGAAAAATTCACCGTGTCTGACCTGACAGGCTTTATGACGGGCGGCTCTCTCTGACTCTTTCTTCTCTATCCCAGAATTTTGTTCTGTCTCCTCCACCAACCTAAGGGCTACCCTATCAAAAGGCCAAGGCAGTCTCTTTATTCAACCAATAAAAACAACACACAAATACAAAAGATCCTCCTACATCACACCACCATGATGTCAGAAACATGAGCTGAACTAGAACAATAGTAGGCATGACAAAGTGGACACACAGGAAAGCCCAGAGGCCTCAAACCTACAAAAAAAAAAAAAAAAAAAAAAAAAAAAACGTCAGGCAACTAAAGAATGCTGAATTGTTTGGATTTGCATTTCTCTGATGACTAAGGATATCAAGCATTTCCTTAAGTGTCTTTCAGCTACTTGAGATTCATCTGTTGAGAGTTCTCTGCTTAGGTCTGTACCCCATTTTTATTGGATTATTTGTTCTTTGATGTCAAGTTTCTTGAGTTTCTTGTCTATTTTTGAGATCAGAGCTCTGTCTGATGTGGGGTTAGTGAAAATCTTTGCCCATTCTGTAGATTGATGTTTTGTCTTGTTGACCATGTCCTTTGCTTTTCAGTTTCAGGAGTCCCATTTATTAATTGCTGTTCTCATTGTTCGTGCTACTGGGGTTATATTTAGGAAGTGGTCTTTTGGGCCAATACATTTAAGTGCACTTCCCACTTTCTCTTCTATGAGGTTCAGTATGGTTGGTTTTACGTTGAGGTCTCTGATCCATTTGGACATGAGTTTTGTGCATGGTGATAGAGATGGATCTATTTCTCAACTATGTTCATAGCAGTATTATTTCCAATAGCTAGAACCTGCACACAACCTAGATGTCCCTCAGCTGAAGAATGGATTTAAAAAATATGGTATATTTATAAATAGCAGTGAAAAAAAATAATGACATCTTGAAATTTGCATAGAAATGGATGGATCTAGAACAAAACATATTGAGTGAGGTAACCCAGACTCAGAAAGTCAAATATAATATGTACTCACTCATAAGTAACTTCTAAACTTAAAGCAAAGCAAGAAAAACAACAATCATCAGTACACAACCCCAGAAAACCTAGACAACAAAGAGGACCCTAAGAGAGACATAGAAAGGAGAAAAAGACAAGATCTCCTGAATAAATTTGGAGCATAGGAATCATTGGAGAAGGTAGAACACTAAAGGGAGGAAGTGAGGGGAGCAGAGAAAAATTTATAGCTCAGTGAAAACAATAAAATAAGAATGCTGAGAGTTGGAAAAATAGTCTTTCCAAGGGAAAAACACAATTGATTATCCAATAAAAAATGGTTAGCCCTGAAAAATACATGAAATTAGCATTTTACAGACTGAGTATGCACACTCACACACATTCATGCACATGCACACACACACACATACACACACACACACACATGCAACAAAAATTAATGAAAAAATGCCTTGAATTTGAAAGAGAGGAAGATGTATATGGAAGGTTTTGGAGGGAGGAAAGAGAAGGGACAAATGTAACTACATTATAATCTCAAAGATAAGTAAATAAAGTTCACAAGAAGTGAGTATTATAATATGATTTAAATTTGTTCCTAAAACAGAGTGGATAAAGGACCTAATAAGGAACAGGGCCTGCTGTAGGAAATCCTATAGCCAGTAGATTTTAAGTTACCTGCCCACTTGGGTGTGGCCTCTTATACTATAAATGCTAATATAAAGTGTTCCCTCTTTCTTCCGGCTTCTGGATTTGGTTCATGTTCCTCATTAATGCAAAGGACTGTGATTTGTGAGTCTACCCGTAAATAAATAACCCTTTATTATACTAAATTCTGAGCTAGTGTGGGTTTTCTTTTTAGCGTTCATCTTCATCAGCCTGCAAGTAGGGAGATTACTTTGAAAAGTTTGTTTAAAAAGAAAACTAAGCCAGGACAGTGGCTGCAGAGAGCAGAGAAAGAGACAAATTACAAATCTACACACTGTGTTTGTGGAAGTGATAGCAAATCCGATGCTCTCTAGGTCTAACTTGTACAATATGAAATAATGATGTCATCAAGTAATACAGAGAATATAGGAAGAAGTACAGTGCAGTTGCTTCTTGGTTGTTTGATGTTCACTGTTTTCTTATCAACGCTGCTTAAAACCTTACTACTAATTTCATTTTAACACCTTGACCTCTTGACTATATTTCCTGTAGCTATGAACAAGATTTACTTTCCTGGCCTCTTTGAATTATGACTACCTATAAGTCATTTTCACAATATACAAAACAAACAATTTGAATTCAACCACAATAGTATATTAAAAAGAACAACATTGAAATAAAATGATATTAATTGCAATGACTGCTTTGTGATTTTTCTACTGGTAAACATTGTTATAAGTTCTGTGGACACAAAACAATCCATGAAGTCTGAAGAGAGCTTTGAAGTAAAAACTGGACTGCATCATTCCTTCCAAAATGATCTAACTTTGTGACTTTGGATTAATCCTTAGCTATTTATGGCTTTCATACATCTGTATAATGAAGATACTTGAATAACACAGTCATCGCTCAGATATCTACTTCAGGGTAATAAACTTAAATTAACATATTAGTTGACAAATTTTAAGAACATAATAAATGTTAGTTACTGTAGAAATAAAATCACAATTGTGCTCTAAAAAAGCCTACAGACCATAATAGTTTTTTTTAAACCAGGGCCTCTTATATCTTTTTATTATCTGTTCATGAAATGGAATTTCATTTTTCACTCAGAAAGGAGAAAATGATTCAAAATTTTAAAACAATGTTTCTTCTAAGCTTCAAATAATCATTTAAGATTTTCTGAGAATTGATGAAACCCAAAAGCTAACACTTTTTAAAAAGAAATGAAAATGATTTATTATAAATAATCAGTAAAAATATGTTAATTGTCTATTGTATAATACCACACATAGTCACAAGAGGTTTTGGTGAGGGACAAAAATAAACTTTGAAAATCAGAAACACATGATATAATAGAAAATCAGTACAATGAGAGATTCCAAAAGAGCATGTCACAATGAACTCAGTATGTTTTAATGATCTGGTAAGTAGGTATGTTTTTGAATTTTATTAGAATCATTGTTGGGCACTTGATGACAATATTTTTATGTTTTATTATAAATTTAGAATTGGATGAATCCTAACATAGTTACTTTATTTTCATTATTTAATTGTCTTAATATTCTTGTCTATAAACAATAAACCACATTTTCCTCATCTCAATATTTACACTGTAGTAAGAGAACTTTTGAAAAATAACAGTACACATTTAAAATACTCTTTTCTGTCACAAGAAACAGAGGGACTAAATTCTAAGTGAAGTATGTACTTTGATAAAGTTTTAATAGTAAAAAGAAACATTTTGACTTTGTTTTTTTTAATTCAATGAGTGGGATTTTGCAAGGTACAAATTTGTTAATTTCATGCAAACCTGGATAAACTGCAGAATAGCAAACGCCAGAAAGACAGATGGCAATGACTCTTGTGTGGGTTTGTCCAAGCGATGCTTTTCAAAATTCAGCAATAGATTCTTTGACCATCCGCTGGAAAGGCCAGTACTTGGCAATGTTATTCTGTTGGCAAATTCATTCTTTATTGTCTATTATTCCTGGTTTTGTACCCTTTCCCAGACTTCCATCTGCCTTTCCATTTATTGACAATCAGCATTTCTGCCTTCACTGCTGCCACCAAATCTTTCCAATTTAGAATATTTCTCATAAGAAATTAAATTTATGCCTCAATATTCTCTATTGATGACAAAATATAACTATATTATATTTATTTTTAGTGTTGTATATTTAGTTTTAGTCTTGTTCAATTTCAATATATTAGATGCATACTCACACATATATATATATATGTATATATATTTACACATTCATAAACTCACCTTCAATAGGCAATTTAAATTCTAACCATGTCCAGAACTGGCATAATATTTCCCTTGTTCATACAAGAATCACTTAATACTGAGGCTCTGTCATTTTGCTGTTCCACTCAAAGATTTCCCTGAAATTGAACATTCCTTGACTGTAATGTAAATGGAAAATATGACAAACCATGGTACTTTTTTTGTTTTTGTCTTTGTTTTTTCAAGAAAGGGTTTCTCTTTAGTTTTGAGCCTGTCCTGGAACTATTAGCTCTTGTAGACCAGGCTGGTTTCGAACTCACAGAGATCCACCTGCCTCTGCCTCCTAAGTGCTGAGATTAAAGGCATGTGCCACCACCACAGTAGTTACAACAAGCAAATATCAAAGTAAGCAATTTGATGTTTTATAAAGTCATAGAGAAATTTATAGCTCAAGATAAAATGGTGCAGGTCTATATTTACCATCTCAAAAGGTTTTAGGACAAAATGATAACAATTTATAAAATGGAGAACAAAATCAGGCAAGAAGAAAAATGTAGAAAAAAATTCGTCCCTTCTTTCTTTATTGTGAGAGAGAAGAAAAGCAGGTCATCAAATGTTTGTGTGCTCATTCTTCTCTCTGAAAGGGGTTGTTTATTGGAGAAGTGGAGAAAAGGAAGAATTTCCTCCATCCCTGCTTATGAAAACCCAGGATAGAGACAGTTTTCTAGTCTTTCCAGACCACCCTGTCATTAGAGGATATGAGAATTTAAGCTTAAGCAAGTCTTCATATATGTGCAAATAATTATTTATTTATTTGTTTGATCGTTTAGTGTGTATAAGTGTTTTGCCAGAATGTATGTCTGTCCAACATATGCATGCATTACCTGGGAAGACCAGAAGCATACAGTGCATCCCCTGGGACTGAAGATAACAGATGGTTGTAAACCACCTATGTGGGTGCTGGGAATTGAAACCAGGTCCTCTGAAAGAGCAGTTAGTGCTCTTTAATGCTGAACCATTACTCCATGCCAAAATAAACAAAAATGATTTTTCATAAGTTTTAAAGACTATTCAATATGTAAAGAATAGTCCTTTAAATAATTATGTTGAAAAAACTGGATGCCTCTATGAAAAAAGACTAAAATTTTACCCTTGTTTTCTAGAATAATAAAATAACAAAAAATGAGTCAAAATAGTTTTAAAATTCATTAGAGTGAAACAACTTCACATCATTGGATTTGGCAATGATTTCCTGTGTATGACATAAAAAGCATAGGTTAAAAACGAAAGATGTTAAATTGAAATTCACTAGAAACAAACAAAAAGAACCTTCCATTACCAAAGGAAAATATTAAAAAGATAAAATGAGAACTTGTTTAGTAGGATTTGTAGATTCTAGGAACTTTCCATTGCACTAGGTTTTCACATTACCCCCAAAATGCCCACCCCCAATTCTACTCAACTTTTAGTATTCTCTTCTATTCCCCTTCCACCTGAATCTTCCTGTTCCTATCTCTACCAGCCCCGAATCCACAGGTGAAAACTCTTCCATTTCCTCTTCCCTGGGAAGAATACATTTTCCCTTGAGCCCTCCTTCTTACTTAGCATCTCTGGGTCTGTGGATTGTAACATGACTTTCCATTACTTAGCATCTAATATCCAGTTACAAGTGAGTACATAGCATGTTTATGTTTCTGAGTCTGTGCCAACTCTATGTCTCAGGAAGGAACCCAAGCCTGACACAGCCATGAACCAGAAGTTGGATAGCCCAGAGACCTAGGATAGAAGCAAATATAATTGGCTAAAAAAATGTCAGTGAAATGATTCCTAATGACAGTCTACTATAATCATAGACTGGAGCCTAGCATAATTATCATTAGAAAGGCTTCATCCAGCAACTGATGGGGGCAAATTCAAATACACACAGTCAAGCATTAGGTGGAACCTAAGGAATCCTATGTAATAGGGGGAGGAAGGAGTGTAGCAGCCAGAGGGGTCAAAGATAGCACATGAAAAACCACAGAATCAACTAACCTGGGCTTGCAGGAGTTCACAGAAACTGAACCAACAATCTGGAAGTATGTATAGGTCTAACCTAGATTCTCTGCATGTATGTTACGTTTGTGTAGCTTGGTGGGACTCTTAACAGAGGGAATGGGGGGTGTTTCTGAATCTTTTGCCTGCTTTTGGGGGCCGTTTTATCCTACTGGGTTGCCTCATCCAGCCTTGATATGAAGGTATGTTTCTATTCTTATTGCAACTTGTTATGCTGTGTTTAGTTGATATCCATGGGATGCCTGCTCTTTTCTGAGGTGAAACAGACAAGAAGTAGGTCTTGGGGATAGGGGTGGGGGGCGTTGTGAGGGGTGGATGGATGAAAAACTGTGATCAGAATGAAATATATAAGAAAAGAATAAATAAATACATAAAGACACAAATAATAGAAATTCTTGTAGTGGATAAGGATTTAGTATTAAAAACATGCACATAATTTCTAAAACTCAGAAACCGAACATAGCCTACATAATGTACTGAATTTGCTTGGTATGATTTAAAACGTTTAAAATATTAAGAAAGCAAAGCTAAAAATGAAAATCAAATAAACAATAGGCAAAGAACTTAAATAGACCTTTTTGAACAATATGTAAAAATGGCAAATAAACATGAAAAAATCAGCATGTCTAATTATTAGCGAACGGCAAGCCAAATGCCAAATAAGATGTTATTTCTCACCCATTAGGATGCCTATTGTATTTCTTAAATCCTAGAACTTGCTGAATGCTGGGAAAGATGGGCAGAAATTGGAAGCACTGGGTGATCTTGATGAGAATGTGAAACAGTGCTGTCACTATGGAAACCAAATGAAGGCTCCTTAAAAAATTAAATTGAAACACCATGTAATCCAGTAACTAATTGTACTTTTATACCTGAAAGAATTGAATGCAGAAACTCAAGCAGATATTTATAAATATCCACATTCATAGCAACATTATTTGTAATGTAATGTACAAAAGCAAAAGAATGGTGAGTGAATCAGTAGACAAAATTTGATACCTACCTTTAATGATGAATTTTATCTTCAAATGTAATGAAACTTACATGCCGTATAGCATGGATGTGTTTTCAACATTTTATGGTTCAGACCTTATATTGGGAAAGGACACACACGGTGTGATGCATTTTGTTAGAGGATTGGAAATATCATAGAGGCAAATGTGGATAGGGATCCTGTTAGCAGACTTGGGGATCATAAATTGTCCAATGGTTTGGGAGGTCCTTCTGTCTATGTGTTACTTTTATTGGTTAATGAATAAAGAAACTGCCTTGGATTGAAGATAGGGCAGAACTTAGGTGCAGGAGGGGAACTAAACAGAATGCTGGGAGGAAGAAGGCAGAGTGAGAGTGATGACATGGTGTCACTGCCAGAGTCAGACATGCTGAAACTTTAGCAAGTAAGCTACTGCCACGTGGCAATACACAGATTACTAGAAATGGGTTAAATTAATATGTAAGAGTTAACCAATAAGAAGCTAGAGCTAATGGGCCAAGCATTAATTTAATTAATACAGTTGCTGTGTGATTATTTCTGGTCTAAGGTAGCTGGAACAAGCAGCCTCCCTTCAACAAATTGGTACACCAACATGATGGACTAAATCCATGTAAAACCTGAGAAAGCTTAGAAAGAAATTCAAGACACAAAAAACACCCTAAAATTTAGCCACATTTGTTTTTTCAGCAGGCAGATTGCCACAGTTCCTTTAAGAGAGGTTTTCCTGATTCAGCCATAGAAGGAAAACAGCCACACTATTTTGAGATGCTGGCTTTTGGGGCAGTCCTGCCAATGCAAACTCTGACTCCTTCAGGCAAGAGGTCCAGCTACAGAGCATTTGAATGGGGTTTGTGTGTTATACTCACAGATTGGTGCCAAGCTCAATTGTCATCAGAGAGACTTTACCCAGCAACTGATGGAAATGATATCTGGACTCACAGACAAACATTATGCAGAGTTTGGGAAATCCTGCTGAGGAAGTAAAGGAAAGATTATAAAAGCCAGTAGGGTCAAGGACACAAGAAGAAAACCCACAGAATTAAAATATTTTTAAAAGATAGAAAAAGAATAGAAGCAAGAAGTCTTTCTGTGAAGATATGCAGATGTAAGGACCATTACCTGTGAGCATTTGGGAAAAAATGGAACAGCCCTGAATCCCTCAGCCTCATGACTCTATTCGTGAGCCCTTATTACTCCAAACACTGTTCTAATCACTTACACATATACACCCATATGCCATAGTACGTCTTTTAATTAGTAGCAACAATATCATTTCAAAGTCTGAAATTTGTGAAACTTAGTCTAAAATATCATGAGTAAACAAAACATTCAAAGTATGTTAGAGGAATACTGTATGGTTTATTTCACCATGGGGGGGTTGCAAAAGTCACACAGATAAGTCCCAGTATATATATCCAATGTTTTGGGAACTTTGGGAACTTGACTGATTTTAGAAATTCTGGATTTTGTATCCCAGTTTCAAATGGTAACCATATCATTAAGGTAAGTTTAAATCCTTCAGTTGGCTGACTGTTATTATTTTGATTCAGAAAGAATGGGAATCTCCACTGACAAGATTCCCATTCTGTTTATAGACTTGTCTATGTATTGCTAAGTGACTGCACACTCAAATATTTTAATGCCACAATGTATTGCTTCTATTTTGTATCAAGAGGACACTGGCAGGATGACTTTCTTGATTAATGTAATTTTTTAATAAAGAGGAAATTCATAAATCACTTGCTTCAGGTATTGGAATAGTATGGAAATTACCTAAAGAACATTTCACACAATGATTTCTCTTAATATCAATTACAGAATAAGTTTTGGAAACATGCCAAAGCTATTTCTCATTCTCATAATGATGGTGGAATACTGAAACTATGATGTGAAAAAGAAATCTCCATGTCAAAAAAACTGCTTTCCCCACCCCACATAGTCATGAGTAATAAATTACTCTGTAATATGAAATTGTATTCTTTTCCTCACCAATTGCTTATTACACAGCTGTTACACTTGTTTCCCAGTTTCAGCACTGTAATTGTGTTCCATCCCATATATTCCCCTTGTTTTCAGAAAGTCAATTAGATATCACTCCATTTTGAATCCAAAATGACTCCCGTTAACATCTGTATGATATTTGATAAATCATTTTTCTCTTCCAAATATGGCCTGCATGCATTCACTTTCATAATCTCTATTATCTCTTCTGGAAAATAAATTGGTTGAAACATGTTGATGCTTTTGTAGTCTTTTGTAAATTTTTGTTTGAATTAGCTTGCATTCAAAAAGATGATATCACCATCTTTAATTGTATGGTGACTTGTTAGTTGATGCTAATTCCTTGGAACCAGCATTGTGTTTGTATTGTTTCCAAGGAATGTTTTAAAGAAACTGTTGCAAGAGACACGCGGGCTGTGTTCCCGTTACCCGGTTAGCTTATGTCTGAAATAATTACACAGAAACTGTATTTATTTAAATACTGTCTGGCCCATTAGTTTCAGTCTCTTTTTGGCTAACTCTCACATATTTGTTTAACCCATTTTTAATAATTTGTGTATCACCACAGTCGTGGCTTACAGGGAAAGATTCAGTGTGTCTGACCTGGCAGGCTTTACGGCAGGCCACTCTCTCTGACTCTGCCTTCTCTATCCCAGAATTCTGTTCTGTCTACTCCACCCACCTAAGGGCTGCCCTATCAAAAGGCCAAGGCAGTCTCTTTATTCAACCAATGAAAGCAACACACAAATACAGAAGATCCTCCTACATCATTTCCCCTTTTTCTGTTTAAACAAAAAAGAAGGCTTTAACTTTGACATAGTAACATTACATATAACAAAACTGTTCTCTCTCGTTCTCTGTGTTTTCTGACAACTTCATCTGTATCACAGTTTTATTGCATTATTTTCATAAATAAGTGCCCAAGTAATGTCCACATGTCTTTTTTTAAATATCTAGAGACATATAAATATCGTCAACCCTCTTTACCTCAGTGCTGAGAATACAGACAGCACTTAAGAGATCTAGATATGTTGCCATGGACCAGCTCAGGGGAGCCCCTCAGACTGTGGGAGAATCAGGGTCTTGGTACCAGGAAGGCATGAGGTCGGCGATGACAGACAGACACAACACACAAGAGAGTGGTTTGAATCTGCTGCAATTTTATTGAATTCATATTTTCATTATATAGTATTCAAACAAAGAACAAACCAGAAGCTCATGTATCATTACTTGGCATAGTATGAAAGCTTTTTTTAGACACATCAGCGATGAGCAGGTGTTAGTCATAACACATCCTTAGAAGGGGAACTCTTGTCCTTGGGAACATAAACCTCAGATAAGTAGTTTCATTTTATCTAGGAATAGAAAGTTTCTGTCTCATAATTGCTATAATGGCCCTTCCTTTTTCTCACCCTTTCTTTATCTCCTCTAGTGACTTTCTGCATCTGCTGCAATATACTTTTTTTGCACCTTCTTATACAGCAAACACCATGGGGGTTGGGATCTAGCAAGGCTATCCATAAATGGTGGAGCTAAGTAATTCCACTTTTGTCCTTCATATATCATATACTTATGACTATCATCCTCATATTTTTCTGTGTATGGAATGGGGTCATCTGGTGACTCAGTTGTACTCCTGGGTGGTTCCCACCACTTATCTTCTATCCTAAATTTTACTACCCTATGAATCGTACATGTTGGAATACTCAATCTTGCAAGGGATTTTTTCCTAGTTTCTTTATTCCCAGAATGGGGGTTTCCTAACAACATCTGGATCTTAACCTATGTTTTCCCCAAATCATCAGTTTTTTTCTAGGAAAAGTTCCCGCTGCTGTAACTCATCCATAATGCCCCCCACTGATCTCTTTTTGCTATCATCCAGAATTTGCACAAGGGCTTGAGACATTGGAGGCATCTTGAGCACTGTTTTAGTATCACATATCAGAATTATCATTTCCAGGAACATCAAAGGGTTCTCTGGTAAAATTATACGTTTGGCCAAGTACAGCAAAGAACATTATCAGGAAACAGGAAAGAAAAGCAGAGGCAGCTAATCATCTATGACAGCGTTGAGAACACCATCTTCCATTTGAGTTAATGACCTAAGCTGATTGCCAAGGAACCACCGGAGGCCTATCTGTGAATGGCACAAACCCCCCATCCTGTGTCCTCCGAACCAGAGGCATCATTGTCACACAGGCGACACCGCTGTGGGTGTGGCAATATGTAATGGACTAAGTAATGTAATATGACTGACAGTGACCTCACAGAAGTATCTGTTGCTTTTAATGTAGCCATATTTACTCCTCTTTCTCCTGAGCTTTCTATTAACATGTGTGTTCACATGCCAGTATTTGCTTAACATGATGCTTGCTTTGGGGTCATGGCTCAAAGTATCATGTTAACTTATTCACCAGATAGAATGGAGAGATAAATAGGTTCTCTGTGTGTATATAATGAGTGTTTATTATAATTCTGATAATAATAGACATTTTGATAACAAATCCTTTTATAAGTCAGCACGATACTGTCTATATGGTGCAACTTATAATCTGTGAGTAGAGAGAAAGCTATTATAACCTCATAAGAAGCAATATTTACTGATACCAAGTATGCTGGAATTTTTCTTTCAACTTGACACAAGCTATAGTCATCTGAAAGGAAGGAACCTTAATTAAGAAAATGCTTCCATAAGATCTGGCTATAGGCAAGCCTCTGGAGTATTTTCTTAATTGTTGAGGGAGGAGGAGCCAACTCATTATGGCTGGTGTGCTGTTGGTTCTAGATTGGATAAGAAAGCAAGCTGAGCAAGTCATGAGAAGAAAACCAGGAAGCAGGCTTCCTCCATGACCGTTGTGTCAACTCTTGCCGCCAGGTTCCTGTTGTTTGAGTTTCTGTCCTCATTCCTTTCCATGACGAACAGTGCTGTGGTTGTATAAGCACTCTCAACTCATTCACCCGTGTTGATTTTTGTCATGCTGTAGAGACCCCAACTAAGACATCAAGTATTGTGACAAGTGCTTTATAAGCATTTTCTCACTGACCACTCATCCTAACCTTACGAGTTTAATATTTTCAGTCTATCTAGTTTACTCATAAGGAAAGTGAGATTCAGCCATTTTAAACATACTAACTACTGTCATTTAGCTGGTAAAAAACAGAAGAAATGATAAAATTAATAAGAAAACATATAATATTGTTAAAGTGTAGTGGGTAGAAGAATAAAATATTCAAGTTGGTAGGATTTATCATTGACCAAAAAATAGATTGAAATATAATCTAGTACATCTACAAGCTTTAAAATTTATGAAAAAAATAAATGAGTTCTAAAAGGATATAACTAATTTTGCTACTGTATAATTTTGTTATGAATTAGAAATATCTAATATGCAGAATGTCTGATAAACAACCTCTGAGAAAGGGTCATTTGATCCCAGAGGGGTCTCAACCCACACATTGAGAACCACTGCCTTAAAGGAAGAAAAATCAGGCTGGCTTCGAATTTAGCTTTCATATCTTCAAATTCTAGAAGACAATACAAAAATGTAACATTCACTAGCATTTTTCATATACTAGGAATTGAGTCATTGCATCATTAATATTGTCTGTCTCTATCAGTCTTCACTGCAATGTGAATATAGCATTCCATTAATTGTAGTTTATACATTAACATCATAATATGATATACACATTTATGGAAAAATGATTATCATAGTTAAAACCAATTAGCATTTCTGTTATTTCATATAGCTACATTTTACTTTAGTTTTGTTTTAAAATTAGCACACATTACCACAACCTTTTTAAGCCAAGTATATTTTACAGATTCCCCTTCCCCCATATCTTATTCACTCCCTGAGTTTTTAAAATCCTCACTTGAAAATGAAGAGCAAAGGTAAAAATTTAAGTGACTTCTCACCTTCTTCAAGACCCAGTAATAACACTTTTGGGTAAATGTCCAAAGGATGCTTAATCATGCCACAAGGACATGTGCTCAACTATGTTCATAGTAGCATTGTTTGTCATAGTCAGAACCTGGAAACAACCTAAATGCCCCTAGCAAGAAGAATGGATAAGGAAAATGTGATACATTTACACAATGGAGTACTACACAGCAGAAAAAATAACATCTTGAATTTTGCAGGCAAATGGATGGAGCTAGAAAACATCATTTTGAGTGAGGTAACCCAGACACAGAAAGACAATTATCACATGTACTCACTCATAAGTGGTTTTTAAATATAAAGCAAAGAAAACCAGCCCACACATCACAATCCCATAGAACCTAGACAACAATGAGGACCTTAAGAGAGACACACATAGACCTAATCTACATGGGTAGTAGAAAAAGGCAAGATCTCCTGAGTAAATTGGGAGCATGGGGGGACCTTGGGAGAGGGTTGAAGGAGAGGGGAGAAGAAGGGAGAGGAGTGGAGAAAAATGTAGAGCTCAATATAAATCAATAAAAAAAATTCAAGTGACTTCTCAAGTTCACATGGCCAAGTAAGTTGCAGAATCAAACTTTAGCCTGTTTACTAGAATCTATCGCCATCCTCTTGCCATGCCAATGTCCTGACCGATGTGCTTTGGTATCTCTGCTCCCAGTTGCTTAAAGTCTGTTTTATGCCCTAGTTCCACAAACTGTGGCTTTTCAAAGCCTATTGGCTCAGATACCTGAATGTTGGGGCTGTAAAAGTTGGCAATAATTAAAGGACTCTGAATGTACCATGATCAAAATTTATTCCAAATCAAACATGTAATGAAAATAGGTATTTTGGGTAGTACTCAGCCATCTTATAGTGTGTGATTTCCCTGCAGCTTGCTTCTGGCTATACAACATGCTCACTTAGTTTGCACATGATATTTTGTCAGGCAATGCCAACAAATGCTTCCCAAATCACCTTGGCTTTGATTTAACACTACTGCTTGTTATAAATTGCATTATTTTTACCTTATGTGTGAAGAATTATTTTCTTATAGATAGACATAATGGATTAAATACAGAAAACATAGAATTCAATATTGTCTTACCATCATTCCAGAATGTTTGATTTTAAAATTCACAGAGTTCCTCACTTGAGTTTTATAAGTAATTTTTAAATGAATCTTTGTTGGGATCAGGACAGAGGTTTTCCAGCTATTTCTGAACTGGCCCTTATTATACTTTTATTATTTTATGTGTCTATGTTAAGAGGCATACTGATGATTGTACAATATTGATAATATATTCAGTCAAGATTTTATTATTTATGCCAAAATAATAAATCACATATGATTCACTTGATATGCAAATTTTCGTTTTGTCTTTAATATATGGTAAATTAGATGTATACCAAAGAAATTTTAAAACAAATTTCTTGTGACTAAATTTTTTATTTATGTACCTATTTTAAAAATACATACACCAAGAATTATTTAAAAGTTTCTTGGGTAAAAAGGGTTGCAACTGGGAAAAATGTGAGATTCCATGATTTATATGGTTTGATATTTGGCTTAACCCAATACATACACTACGTCTTCATATCATGATGTGGATGCTTCCTCTTATTTACCTATCACCTTCCACACTCCACATCTGGAATGATCTTAGCTTTAGAACATAAAGTTGTTTTTGGCTATTTCCTAAATAAAACACTACTTCTGATATCCAATTTTCGGGATAACCGAAAAGTGTTTGTTCTAGTTCATTGTTATGTATTCTGCTTTTGCCAAATTTACTTTCACTGCGTCGACTTGCCTGGCTCAACTTCCTGATACACAACTCATAATGTCGTCCTTATAGATAGATACATTTGTTGACCAAGGAGTTTGAATTTTCAGTTTGGTTAGATATTGCTGGTGAATATTGTTTGATTAAATGGACAGATGATTTTCCCACCAATATTTTTTTACATGAACAGTCTTTCTTTTTGATATAAGATGATCAAATCTTTGAGGATGGAAAGTGTTTTCTTCTAACATATTGTTCCTTAGACTTTCAGAAATGGCATGAATTTACAAAGCATAGCCATGAATGGAATGTTTGTGATAATATATGCAATTTATATTTGCATATGTGAATAATTACAAAGCAAGTACTTCTGTATTTACAAAAAATTGATATCAGACAATGGAATATCAAGGTTCTTTGAAGTTAGCCAAGAAGTTTATCTCTAGAGACCTTAGCTTCTCTTCATAAAGTGGCATATCTTTCAAAGATGAGATCTGCTTTGAAAGAACAAAGATTTAGTTCAGATTTTGAGTTTTAGCATCAGTGTAATTTTGAACAAAATGCACCAAATTCTGTAAGTTTTGACTTCCAGATAAAATGATGCTTGGAGGTTTTATTATTCAATTTAAAGTGAGATTGGACAAGTTAAACCAGATGGTGCACACTGTAACGCCTGAAATTGTTCCTGGTAAGCATGAGAATAATGCTACTTATTCTTGTGCCTTCTCTTTGGTTATTTTCAACATATCAAACAATAGCAACAGAAACATACTGGGTACTCCAGAAGGTAACTGATTCAATCTGTTAAGCAGTGTCAATAGTGTACACAGGTGTATAAGAGGATTTATCATACTCTTTTTTTTTTTTATTTTTTATTTTTTTTTTTTT
>PVIU01016321.1:0-45332 GCA_004026605.1 Ondatra zibethicus
TCTTTGATTTGATTCCATTGGTCAATGTCTCTGTTTTTATGCCAATACCAAACTGTTTTCATTATTGTAGCTCTGTAATAGAGTTTGAAGTCAGGGATGGTAATGCCTCCGGGATTTTGATGGGGACTGAATTAAATCTATAGATTGCCTTTGGTAGAATTGCCATTTGTACTATATTGATCCTACCAATCCAGGAGCATGGGAGATCCTTCCATTTTCTGGTATCCTCTTCAATTTCTTTCTCCAAGGTCTTAAAGTTTTTGTCAAATAGATCTTTTACTTCCTTGGTTAGTATTACCCCAAGATACTTTATGCTATTTGTGGCTATCTTGAAAGGTGATGTTTCTCTGATTTCCCTCTCTGTTTCTTTATCCTTTGTGTATAGGAGAGCTACCATATTAATATTAAAGAGATATGGGGAGAGTGGACAGCCTTGTCTTGTTCCTGATTTTAGTGGAATTGCTTTGAGTTTCTCTCCATTTAAATTGATGGTAGCTGTCGGCTTGCTATATATTGCTTTTATTATATCCCTAATCTCTCCAAGACCTTCATCATAAAGCGGTGTTGAATTTTGTCAAATGCTTTTTCTGCATCTAATGAAATGATCATATGTTTTTTTTTCAGTTTATTTATATGTTGGATTACAGTGATAGATTTCCGTATGTTGAACCAGCTCTGCATATCTGCAATGAAGCCTACTTGATCATAATGGATGATTTTTTGATGTGTTCTTGGATTCTGTTTGCCAGTATTTTATTGTGAATTTTTGCATCGATGTTCATGAGTGAGATTGGTCTGTAATTTTCTTTCATGGTTACGTCTTTGTGCCGTTTTGGTATCAGGGTAACTGTAGCTTCATAAAAAGAGTTTGACAATGACCCTTCTGTTTCTATTATGTGAAACACCTTAAGGAGTATAGGTATTAGCTCTTCTTGGAAGTTTTGGTAGAACTCTGTATTAAAACCATCTGGTCCTGGGCTTTTTTTGGTTAGGAGGTTTTTGATGACAGCTTCTATTTCCTCGCCACTTATAGGTCTATTTAATTTGTTCACCTGGTCTTGATTTAATTTTAGTATATGGTATTTATCTAAAAAACTGTCCATTTCTTTTACATTTTCCAATTTTGTGGTTTACAGGCTTTTGTATTAAGACCTAATGATTCTCTGAATTTCTTCAGTATCTGTTGTTATGTCCCCCTTTTCATTCCTGATCTTGTTAATATGAGTGTTCTCTCTCTGCCTTTTGATTAGTTTGGATAGGGGTTTGTCGATTTTGTTGATTTTCTCAAGAAACCAGCTCTTTGTTTCATTGATTCTTTGGATTGTTTTCTGTGTCTCTATTTTGTTGATTTCAGCCCTCAGTTTGATTATTTCTAATCTTCGACTTCTCCTGGGTGAGTCTGCTTCTTTTTTTTTCTAGAACTTTTAGGTGTGCTGTTAAATCTCTAATGTGTGCTTTCTCCATTTTCTTTATGTGGGCACTAAGTGCTATGAACTTTCCTCTTAGCACTGCTTTCATAGTGTCCCATAGATTGGGGTATGTTGTGTCTTTATTTTCGTTGAATTCAAGGAAGACATTAATTTCTTTCTTTATTTCTTCCTTGACCCAGGATTGGTTCAGTAGTTGACTGTTCAGTTTCCATGAGTTTGTAGGCTTTCTGGGGGTGGAATTTTTTTTAAATTCTAACTTTATTCCATGATAACCCGATAAGACACAGGTGGTTACTCCAACCCTTTTGTATCTGTGGATGTTTGCTTTGTTACCGAGTATGTGATCAATTTTTGAGAAGGTTCCATGAGATGTTGAGAAGAAGGTATATTCTTTCCTGTTTGGGTGGAATGTTCTATAGATGTCTCTTAAGTTCATTTGATTCATTATGTAGTCACTTAGTGCTATGAACTTTCCTCTTAATACTGCTTTCATTGTGTTCCATAAATTTGGGTATGTTGTCTGGTCATTTTCCTTGAGTTTTAGGAAGTCTTTAATTTCTCCCCTTATTTCTTCCTTGACCCATTGACGATTCAGGTGAGCAGAGAATGCATTTCTTATATTAAAGACATTGTTCTAGTTTTTGCTAAATTCATAGAATATTAT
Organism: Ondatra zibethicus; assembly: GCA_004026605.1. Taxonomy (NCBI): domain Eukaryota; kingdom Metazoa; phylum Chordata; class Mammalia; order Rodentia; family Cricetidae; genus Ondatra; species Ondatra zibethicus. The sequence continues at coordinate 2,095 of PVIU01016321.1, forward strand.
ATTCAGTACATATACTAAGACATTTGTGTGTTGTGTTAACTTGACTGTATTAGCAATTTTATCTTTAAAACGAATATCATATGAGCAGCTATAGGTCATATACAAATATATAAATCATATCCTCTGGAGTAATATAAAATCCATCACTACAATTTCTTAGAGATATTCCTTGAACTTTATTTACTAGAACAAGTTAATATTGGTTAAGATTGACTAAGCAAAGCAATTTATGAATATTGACTACTTCCAAAGTGAAATTAGCTTAAGAAATCCATCCCAAAATGCTAAATGTTCTGGTCTTTAATTCAATTCCTGGTCAAATTGATTTGTGACTAGTCCTTGACAGCATAAATGGAATGAAAATCACTAATGAAGGGTTTTATTTCTGAGAGAAACAATTACAGGGACATTTATTTGATTTTGCACCATGATAGAATCTAAACAAGTAAATGATATTATGACCATATCTAAAAAGAGTCATGCTTAACCATTATATGCTGTAAGTACTATTTTTTAAAAAAAATACATATTCAATTATTCTTTTGCATTCACTTTTTGTACAAAAAGTCATAGGAATTCTACTTTGAAATTTTCAGAAAGAAAACATTAACTGAAACAACATAGGCAAAAAGAATTAAGTAATGGTATAATAAAGCATGTTTACTTATTTAAAAATGCATATCATTTAACAGAGAAGTTTTGTGAATGAAATAGACTTCAGTTGCTCCTTTTATCACTTATTATCTTTGTGACTGGAGAATGCCCTAATTTGCTTTCTGCTACTGTGATATACATGACCCAAAGCAAGTTATGGAGGAAAAGTTCTATTTGGCTTAAATATCCCAATCAAAATCTTTCATTGAGGGAATTCAGTCCATTAACTCAGGAAGGGGTAGAGACAGGAACCATTAAGAAAAGCTGCTCTTAGTTTACTCTACATGGCTTATTCAACTTGAGTGTGTATTTAAATTTATTGATTTTATTGAGCTATACAGTTTTCTCTGATCCCTTCCCTGCCTCTTCCCTCCTCCCTTCAACCCTTCCCCCAAGGCCGTCATGCTCCCAATTTACTCAGGAGACCTTGTCTTTTTCTACTTTCCATGTAGATTTGATCCATGTATGTCTCTCTTAGGGTCCTTATTGTTGTCTAGGTTCTCTGGGAATGTGACTTGTATGCTGGTTTACTTTGCTTTATGTTTAAAAACCACTTATGAGTGAGTACATATGATAATTGTCTTTCAACTTTAGTGTTTTATATAGGCCCATATCATCCATCTGCTCAGGGCTAGTACCCCTCTCCATGGGCTGAGCTCTTCCATATCAGTTCTAACTAACAAATGCCCATTGACATGCTCACACTCAATCTGATGGTGGTGATTCCTCAGTTAAGTTTATATCTCCCCAAATGATTCTAGTTTATGTAATGTTTAAAGAAGTAATCAGCACATTCAGTTTACCTAAATGATTTCATTTGCTCATGCTGACTTTTAAAAAAAGGGAGAGGGGATTGATATACCTTTTAATGCATATGTGTGTATGCAACCATGAGTGTGCCATGACATGAATGTGGAGTTCTTAGTACAACATGCTAGAGTTAGTTTTTTCTTTGAGTCATATGGGTACCAGAAATAAAATGTAGGTTCTTAGGTGTGGGAAATACATTTACTTTCTTTACAATATTGATATTAACATTTATAATAATACTACATTAATGTAGCAGTTAATAATACATAATATATTGAAATAGTAGTTCATGTAGTTATGATTCAATTACCCTTATTTTTATATAATATCGTTTTAATATTTAAAATAATACAATTAAAGTGAACTGATTTTGAAAGACCAAAGGGATGGACAGTCAGTATGATATTCTACAATAAGATATAATTTTATATAATAGAGATACTACTATAATCTAAAATAGGAATTATTATCCATAAGCTACCAAACAACTACCAAAAAAAACCCCAAAACATTCAAACCAACCCCTCAAACCTTGTAATAAAATACAATGTTGGTTTAAAATTTGAGTTTTCTGTCTTTTTTTGCTTTTTGGCTTTTTTTTTTCAAGATAAGTTTTCTCTATGTAGCAGCCCCAGCTGTTCCTGAAATTGATTTGTATACCAGGCTGGCCTCCAACTCACAGAGATCTTCCTGACTCTGCCTCTACTCCCGAGTGTTAGGGTTAAATTCATCTGCGACCACCGACCTGCTTCCTTCCTTCCTTTGTTCCTTTCTTCCTTTGTTCCTTCGTTCATTCCTTCCTTCCTCCCTTTCTGTCTTTCTTTCTTTCTTTTGAAAATTAAAATTCTTCAAATTCATAATCATCATATTAACTTAGCTGGTATCTGTGTTTATGATAATATTCCACTTTTTATAGTGGATGGGACATCTAGGAAAAGATAATAATGAAGTTGACAAATTAAACCACACTTTAAAGCAAATGAACAAACAAGACATATACAGAAGACAGCACTTAAAAGCAGCAGACTACACATCTTCTCAAGTGCATATAATGCTTTCTTGAGAATAGCTCTCATATTAGGTCACAAAATAAGCCATAACACATTTGAGAAGTTTAAAAGAATACCAAATGTGTTTTCTGACAGCAACAAATGAAAATAGAATTGAACCAAGAATTAAAGAAAGAAAATTAAGAAATAGGGCTGGAGAGTTGACTCAATGGTTAGGAATACTTATTGCTCTTACAGAGGACTCACTTTTAAACCAGATTCAATCCTCAGCATGCACATGACATCTCACAAACATCTGCAATTTAAGTACCTGGGTATTCAACACCTTCTTCTGACCTTCAAAGGACTTAAGCATGCATGTGGTGCACATATATACATGGAGATAAAACAATTATATGCATTAAATAAATAAATATGAAAAAGATTTTTAAAAGAAATATGAGGTATTAAATAACATACTCTTAACAGATTCTCAATTGAGCCAGAAAATACACAAAAGATAATTTTATAAGTATATTAAAACAATTAAATAAAAGATTTAGCTGACAATAAATTGCAGTAAGCAAGAGAATCCAGAATAATTCATACTATCTTTATCAAAGCATTATGATCTAAAAGAAGCCACCTGATGTTCTCCTCCAGGAGACTTTAAAGGAAAAACAGTTAAAAAAAAGGAAGGAAAGGAGAAGTAATTATTAAGGTAAACAAAATAGATATAGAAAAATCATTGAATCTAAGAACGTATTATAAAGTGATATATGTAAGTGGGACTATAAACATACTAAGACTGTATTACTTTTTATCATCATTGTGATTAAACAGCTAAAAAGAGACAACTTAAGAAAATGCGTTCTACTTTCACAGCTTCCTCATGAGGAAGGTATGCTGAAAGTTTAGGGAGGTGGGAGAGGCTTCTGTGTATGGAGAGTGGAGCTTGGATAATGGCTTGTCACATCTCAGAAGAATAGAGGCAGAAAGGCTGGCATGTTGCTAGATGATCACCTTCAAGGCTCCCTACAGTGACCCTCTTCTTTTATCTAAATCCCACATCCCAACGATTGCATGGTATCCAAAAATAAGTCCACCAGTTGGTGACCAAACGATCATGCACATTAGCTGGTAGGGGGCATTTTATATACAAACCAAAATAAGTGTGTATATTATAGGAATCTCTGTGACATCATTTTCTTTAGAGAGGTTACTCTATAGTTTAAATACATTAAACCCACATTTAACCTATTTTTATTTTTAAATGCCAATATTGATTTATTTAGTTTTATTGTCTTAGTATGGAATAGTTTTAGTTCAATGGATGTTGATCTGTCAATGCAGTGATTTAGTCCTTTTCTTTGGCATATCCACACAACACTATAACATGGGCTATCCACATGATTTTCCTTGTGATCTGGAAACAGAAATTGGCTCCCATGGGTCTCTTCCCATGGGTATCTTATAAATGGTGATTGCTCATGGTGATGCCTGCCTTCTGTGGGAATGCTCAGCCTTCCTCAAGATTAGGCAATCTGTTCCAATCCTGCAGTTGGTAAGTGGTAACACACAGATTCTGTATGAGTACACACTTCTCAGGATATATGTTCTTCACAATCTAAAATTTGAATATCTATCTAATAGGCGGACAGCTAGAGTCTCAAGCTGGCTTGATGTATCCATGAATAAGAGAATCTCCCTTGTAATCTCTGTTAAGAAAATTATCACATGTACTCACTCATAAGTGGTTTTTAAACATAAAGCAAAGAAAACCAGCCTACAAACCACAATCCCAGAGAACTTAAACAACAATGAGGACACTAAGAGATATATCTAATCTACGTGGAAAAAGACAAGATCTCCTGAGTAAATTGGAAGCATGGAGACCTTGGGGGAGGGCTGAAGGGAGGAAGGGAGAGGCAGGGATGGGAGCAGAGAAAAATCTAAACCTCAATAAAAATCAATTAAGAAAAGAATAAATTTCATTGATTGACTTAGGTCACTTTAAACTTCAAATTTCCCAACTGGCTAGGGTGGGTCTTTCTGGCAGTGTGGGGTGTTTCTATGATGCTCAGAAGCTTTTATAAATAAACCATGACATCAGTCAGAAACAGTGCAGGTGATCAACTATCATTAAATGTTGCTTGTCATAACTGAGAAGGATTTTAATTCAGATTGGCTATGTCAAATTGTGCTACTGTCACTGAATTTAGGTGCATAATTGTCACAGAGTTTTTTTTGTTATGTTTTTATGATGTCCAATTGACTGCTGCTAGAAGCCCTACAGTGAGGATGGTTAAATTGGCTTCTGAAAGGAGGTAAATAACTGTTCATGCTGATTGGGTATATCAAGATACATGGCCTAGCCTAATTTCAGAAGCAATGAAAATGATTGTGGGAGTAAAGTTGTTCTATAAGCATTCAACTGACATCCATTTCTTAAGGTATAATGATGGACACAAGGACATTCGAATATGGATAATCAACTTTCTTTTGCTTAGATGTTTCATGTTTTTAAAAAATATTCAGAAGCATTTTTTTGGATTTATGAATGCCTCTATTGCCTACCATTTACAAGATTACTAGTATTTGGATTGGGATTCACCTTTTAGAAATTCTTTTACTTATTTTACTTTTAGAGTTATGGGCATAGTAGACAACCTTTTACTGAGCAACAGTCTCCAGACTAATGTAAGTATTATAATTCCCTAATTATCTCTGTAGTTTATGTTTATATTTTTGCTATGATAATTGTATGTCTTAATTTGTAGGGGAAACATAAGTTGTATAGCAGAATATTTGCCCATTTCAGAAGACTCATGTAGCTTCTTTCACATTTAAAAAGAGCTTAATCTTTCTGTACTTCTATGACTATTTGAGTGACATTTAGAGCTTTACAGCTACTGTTATTTATTCACTGGAATTTGATCCATGTTTGTAACTTTCAGGAAGGTCACACTTGACCATAAGGCAGACATATGGCTGGTAAAACACAGAACCTATAGTCAAGTAATTTAAAACAAGCTAGTGGACAATAAGACTGCTGTATAAACTAATAAAATCAAAGGGTTACAGGGAAGAGAGTCCCATCTTTTTCCACTAAGAATACCCATGAACAGGAGGACCTAGAATTATAACTCTGGCTTCTGAACAAGATAAAGGGACAAACACTTCTTTGTCTTCAGTTACAAAGTCTCCTTTGGAAAAGGCAGTCAGATTTTTAGGTGTTTTTCTTACAGAAAACACACAGGGCTTATTTCACCAGTATCCTTTCCTGTAGATGGAGGTTTCTATCCTGCCCAGTCCCACAGTTATTCAGTACCAAACACACAGACAGAGGTTTGTGTTAATTATAAACTGTTTGGCTTATTGTTCAGGCTTAATACTAACTATGTCTTATGATGTAAATTAACTGATAATCCTTATCTTTGTTTAGCCATGTGGATTTGGACCTTTTCTCAGTAAGTTATTCTCATCTTGATTCCTTTGCTTCTGGATGATGATTGCATCTCTGGCTTTCTTCTTTACAGAAGTCTCCTAGTCTAATTGTCCTACCTATAGTTTTTGCCTTGCTACTGGCCAGTGGTTAATTAAACTAATACAAGTGATAAATCTTTACAGTGGACAAGAGCATGATCCCACAGCATTTCCCCATTTATTCTTTTCAAAACAAGAACTATGAATCTAATCTCCGTTGTTTTGAGGAATGTTGGTGTAGTTTTCTAGGCTACATCCTGCTGATTGAGGACACTGATAATCTTATGGGGACCCAAAGAAAATTTAGGATTAAGATCAAGTCCTGACTGGAATATTCTATGAGGCTGTTATGGTTGTAGAAATCAGAGAAAACTGCAATAGAGGTGCTGTGAAATGTTGGATCATCTGGGCCATCCGTTACAACGGGAGATTTTTCCCGGGATTTTTCATTATCAAACATTATTTTTTCTTAAAACCCAGAATGAATCCACAGAATCTAATTTCCTGTGGAAGCAAAAGCAATACCTTTTCTCCAAAGTAACATATATTTTGACTTAAATTTTGAAGTCAAGGCATTTTCAAAATATATATAGGCTGGATTAATCCAGCAGTACTTATAATGAAATGTCTTTTAACAGCTGTTGCTCCTTCCTTAACAATCAAACAATTCAAAGACACACAGTATATAGATTCTCTGTGTATTTTCCATCTTTGTGTGGCTTTTTTAACTTACTCTATTACTTTTTTAATGACTTTATCTTTTTTGCTGTGGGATAATGCTCTTGTACCTTGTAGAGATTTATCATTTGTATTGGTTTACTAAATTTCTGATTGGCCAGTGGCCAGGCAGGAAGTATAGGTGGGACTACCAGCCTAAGAAAATTATAAGAAGAGGAAAGACAGAGATTCAATCACCAGACATGTGCAGAGGAAGCAAGATGAGAATAACTAACTGATAAAATGTACCAAGCCATGTGGTTAAACATGGATAAGAATTATGGGTTAAGTTGTAAGAGCTAGTTAATAATAATCCTGAGCTAGTAGGTAAACAGTTTAAAATTAATATAAGCCTCTGTATGCTTTGTTGGGATTGAATGGCTATTGCACTAGACAAGACAGAAACTTCTACTGCATTTTTCTTTTCTCTCCCAAGCCAATGTATTTTTTTTAAAGACACTGCAATACATTTATACTTTTTTTCCAGAATCTATCTTTCCTGCATATCTTTATCTTTTTCTGAACACATGAGTCTTTAATCTGCTAAACAGCATGACTAGAATTAAAGTGCAGTTTTGGCAGCTGGTTCTGCGCACTTCTTGTCTTCTTAAGAGTTTAGCTTCATGGTGGAAGTATTGGTGGGAGTCATGTTTATTGCCACAACTCTGTGAAGTATCTAGGTCCATGCCACCATAAAAAAATCATGCCATTGGCTGTTCATTAAAGCCTCAAAACAATCCCACACAAGTTTGGATTAAAAGGGGTTATTTATTGGAGGGGAAAAACTTACAGAACACCATCCTACACCTCAGTCCTCTTGTAGCAAACAGGAAACAGAGAGTCTAGCAGTTTGAATGGGAACTGGAAGCAAGAGAGAGAGAAGAGGGCTGCTGCCACTTTTTAAAATGAATGAAACCACCCCCCAGTGGGCTGGTATCTTAAAGGCTATTGGCTGAAGGAGCAGAAGGAGCTCCCTCAGCACCTCCCACTTTTGTTTAAGTAAGTGAGTTCTAAACCTACTACAAATTTATATATAGTAAAAACAAATATCCTATTATAATTAGCTTAAGTCTTGCATAATAAATAACTTGGCCAAGTCATGAGAGGAAAGTAACTACATTTATCTAGTCTTCAAACCCATCAAAGATCTGAGAAGGGAAATAACATTACCTGAGTTATTAGGAAGCAAACAACTTCCAAAATATGCAACAAATCACAGAGACAACTGGCTAACTGGGCAATCACCCAAAGTCATGTTTGCAGCATCGAAGCAACCAACTTTGGCTAAGGCCCAGAATAACTGACAGATTATTTTTAAAGGCAAGAAACTTTACAAAACTGCCTTACCATGTCTTGGCAAGATTTGACAGTTCTGCTTATCCATTTCCAGATACTATGTATTTTATCAGTAGTTGAGGTATGGGCAGTTCCTTGCCCAGAGGCTGGTTTTGACAAGAAAAAGACAAGCTCCAAATGGAGAGTCTTTGGTACTCAACAATCTGTTGGGAATAGATCAGTGTTGCCAGGAGCAATTGTGACCACAGAACTCTAGGTTAGATTAAATGCCATTTTCTAGAGCTCTGTGAAGAGGTTGAAGATTATTTATACAGAATATCCTATTCTATGTATCTAAAGAACCTGATTAGTCTAACTATAAATATGACAAACATAGATGATTATTGATCTATAATTCTTAATACCTATCTAACTTAAAGACTAAGAGAATAAACAACTGTGCAATAAATGAGGACAATGACCCTCCAAATGTAAACAATGTACAAGTATACATTGCAATATGGTAAAAATATATACACCAATATATAAACAATATATAAGTATCGTAATCAGAGGTAGAAATGTACACTGCAATATGGTAAATATATATATCAATACAATATACATATCAATACATAACAAATGTTTTAAACAGAGGTAGAAGCATGCTTGCATACAATATTCAGTTTAACTTTGTATCCATACACAAGAATCTATGCCAATGTAATTATCTTTAAACAATAACTCACAAATACCAATCTATTATCCCATCATCCAATTTTCCCTCTTTTTTCCCAAAAAGATCCCTGAGCTTATAAAATTCCTCCCCCAACCCTTAACCGTATATCAATTATAATCAACTGCTAAATGATGTCCCTAAGCCTGAGGACAAACTTTGCTGGGAGAGGGGACATCGTCCTCTAGAATTACTTCCAGCTGTCATGGGGGTGACGTTCTTTCTGGGGGATCCTGTGAAAGTAAAATGATGGTTAAATTTCAAGATCAATGTCTGGTAAGATTGCAAATAGTCCCTGAGTATTTTGTGGAGGTATAGCCAGAATGCTGTAAAAGATGTGCACTGTTTCAGCTAACCAAGTTGGAATCTTCTTGTGCAGCTGGTATCTGAAACAGGTTCTGTAGTAGTGCTATCAGTATCATGACGTCATATTAACCAGGTGGAGTTGTTGTTATGGGGCCCCATCTTCTTCCTGGTAACTTCAAAGATGACTGCAGGAAAATTACTTGTTCATTGTGGAAAACTTAAATATTAATTATACATATATTCAATGAAAGATATGATACACATGAAGAAAAGCAAAGATGTTTTCTAAATTCATTTTTCTTTCTGTCCTATATCATGGCTCTTGACATGAGACAGAAACTCCAGAAACTCTGGGTTTTTCTCTTAACAACAGGCTTGGAATTAGAGAGGGACTGAGCCAGAGTCCCACTCCAAAACCAGCTCTATATACTTATGAATATAAATAAACAAAAATATGTATATTTTATTATTACTTACAAAACCTATTCGATTTTCTTGGTGATCCATATTGGGTAGTAATTTTTTCAATCTGTCAGTATTCAAATATCCAGGGTTCCTCGGATTTTTTTAAGATGAGTGTTTTCCTGTGTGGATAAGAACAGAACCCTGCCCCATCCTACAAGTTTTTCTTACCACCTGTATGATTATCATCATTGTGGATGAGTTGTCATTTCTCCTTTCCAAGACATTTCTTCTCTTCAAACCGAACCTTCATTAATTTTGATGGTATCCACAATTTTTCTTCTCCTGTGGAAACATGAGTAAAAACCCTGCGCCAATGTAGCACATCTCCTGGTTTCCATTGAGAGGTCAACACATCCTTGAAATAACTGGTTGATTTAGTTCAGCAAATTTTTCCATTACCCAATGTCTTTCTGCTGCTGTTGTTCCTTTCTCATTAGCGTTAAGAAAATTCAAGGTTAGTAAGGCATTATGTAATCTATTTCTGGCGGCATTTTCCACCCCTTTCTGTTTGTTTAATATATCCTTTATAGTTCAATTCGATCTTTCTATGTCTGCTTGACCTGTAGGATTGTATGGTATACCTGTGACATGCTTAATATTATAATAAGCAAAAAACCGTTTCATTTTTCTAGAGACATAAGCTGGACCATTATCTGTTTTTATTTGTGCAGGTATACCCATGATGGCCATAACTTATAATAAATGTGCGATTAATGAATCAGCTTTTTCTGAGCTTAAAGCAGTTGCCCACTGAAAGCCTGAATAAGTGTCAATGGTGTGATGTACATATTTTAATTTTACAAATTCTGCAAAGTGGAAAATATCCATCTGCCAGATTTCATTCCTTTGAGTACCTGTCGGGTTAATCCCTGCAGGTAGTGGTCTTAGGTTATATAAAGAGCAAGTAGGGCATCTCTTTATAATCACCTTAGCTTGTTGCCATGTAATGGAAAACTCTTTCTTTAAACCTTTGCTATTGACGTGATGTTTTTTATGAAATTCTGAAGCCTACAACATGCTTCCAATCAATAATTGATCAATTTCTGCATTACCTTGTGCTAGAGGACCTGGCAGGCCCATATGGGACCAGATGTGTGCTATGTACATCGGACAAAGCCTGTTCCTGGTTTTGTCTTGTACCTGGATAAACAATGAAGTCAATTCTGTATCATCTGGTATAAATTCAGTGGTTTCAATATGCAAGATAACTCTTTCTGCATATTGTGAATCAGTGACTATATTAAGAGGTTCTTTAAAATCCCTTAACACCATAAGAATGGCATATAATTCTGCCTTCTGGACAGAAGTATAAGGGCTTTGTTCCACCTTACTCAATTCGTCTGATTTGTAACCCGCCTTCCCTGATTTATTACCATCAGTATAAAATGTATGGGCTCCAGTTATTGGAGCATCATGTACAATTCTAGGAAGAATCCAAGAAGTTCTCTTAATAAGGTTAAGTCTACTGCTTTTGGAATAGTTGCTATTAATTTCTCCAAAAAAATTAGCATGAGCTCTTTGTCATGGTTCATTGTCTTCCCATAACCTTTTTATTTCATCAGTAGTGAAAGGCACTATAATTTCTCCTGGGTCTATACCTGCTAGTTGACGCACTCTCAGCTTTGGTCTCTGATCATTTGTAGAAGTTTGCCAAAACATATTCTTCTTATTTCCTATTTGAATATCTCACTTATCCTCCAAATTTGAGCCATCATTTAGAGCCTTATGATCTTGCACAGAAGGTTCTAGAGTTTTTAATTTTCCTGGTGTGACATGTCCTCCACGGTTATTGGGAATGACTGGGCCACTTTTGGCTTGGGGGCCTGCGAGAGGCCCCTCAAGGAGTTTCCCGATGGTATTGGGTTGCCTTGTCTGTCTGTTGTTGAACTGCATCCAATGTCATCCTTTACCACACCTCCTACACATACCTGAAGGCCGAGGATTCCTATTCCTGCCATTTCCAGATGAAGTGTTATTCCTAGAAATTCCTTGCCTGCAATCCCTTTTTAGGTGTCCTAATTTACCACAATTAAAACATTTGGCACGTTGATGTCCCCTCTTAGCTTTGGAAATCGCTTCTCCTACCCAAGATTCATCATCATAATTAAAGGTCTGAAAAATTCAAGGTATGATGGATCCATTAATCCATAGGTGCTGATCTAGACCTTAAGGCCCAACTATCTTCTTGCAGTCTTAGTTTGCATTTTCAAAAGCCAGCAATTCAAGAGTTAGTCATCTAGCTTCTGGGTCTGATACTCCTATGTTCAGAGCCTTAATTAATCTTTGCAAAAAGTCAGTATAGGTTTCCCCTATCCCTGCCTAACCCTGGTATATGACTCTACCTTTTTTCCCAGTTCTGGTATCCTATCCCAGGCGTTCAAAGTTGCTTTGTGGCATAGGAACAATACTTCTTCATCATAAAGAGCTTGGACCTGTGGATCAGCATAGGCTCCTATGCCAAGAATTTGATCCTGGGAAACCTCCACAACTTTTGCCCTTCCTTGCTGTTCCATATGTTTGAATTCTTCTCTGAAATAAACTCCGAACATCAAGGAAGGTCCATCTTCTAACACAGCTGATGCCAATTGGGAGAAATCATGGTGTATAGCCCTGACATTAGAAGCCCAAGTTCTTATTATTTCCTTAACAAAGGTAGAGTGCAAGCCATAATTAACGACGGCTTGTTTAATTTCCTTTAGGTCATTTATTCCTACTGGCATCCATCTAGCTTCTTTGGCTCCCTTTGAGCCTTTAGAAGTTGACGCTTTGTCAGAATAAGTTACAGGGTATGTTGCTAAAACCCTGGGTAAACCAGTTCTGACAGCTGGTGGTGGCACTGTATCCTGCCCTTGTGTCTTCTCACCCGGTTCATCATCTCTGATAATTTCTTCAATCATTTCAAATCTCTTAATCACTGTCTCACGTAAGGCCTGAATCTCCTGTCTTGCAAAGGTTTCCAGTGATTTCCCTACAGCATCAATTTTTCTGGTTCCCATTCTGCACCTGTGATTCTAAGGTCTTAATCTTTCCTTTCAAAGATAACATCTGCTCCTTGAACTGCCCCCGGATATCATGTAAGTTGCCATCCTGGATGTATATTCTGTCTGTTACCTTATCAAAACTCTGTGATAACTTCTGAAAGTCAAATTCAAGAGCCTGGACCCTTTCAGGTAAGTTCCTAGTACCCTTAGATAACGAGTCAATTTTTCCTATCATGTTATTAATCCTATCAATTGATGCCATATACTTCCATAATGATATAATATGGAGAAGAAAACTGAGACCTAATAACCATTAAATTGAGGTACCTCCAAGGTCATAGAAGCCTCGTGTGATTTCTTCCATAGTGGTAGTAAAAATCACGGCTAGAGTCCCATTAATAACAAAACCTGCCATTTTACTTGTTAACCAGCAGATGAAACTGGAAAGGTGTCAGGATAGATCCTGTGGTAAAATCCACCCTAATACTTGTTAAGAAACTGGGGGAAAAATGAGTCTCAAGAAGTTAAATGTAGCGAAATCAATTCCATACACAGAGCAAGAAATCCAAAGTCCGGGTACAGGGAACAGAAACCCAGAAGCTTTCAGCAGCTAGCAAACAGCACGGCAACTGCCTGCTGCTCCGCTGGGGATCGCAGCTCCCACCCGATGGAGGGGTTGTGACACAGCTGCTGGTCAACCCTTCCTATGCTGCATCCAAAGCTGCAAAAGCCTCTGCTGGGATTTCAAACAACGATTCTATTTGAGCTGCTGGAATGTCCCAAGGAGTTTTTGCCCCAGGGAATTTTCAGAGTTCAGCAACCTGTCTCATGCTGCCTAAGCTCTAGGCTGTAAGGGGGATTTAAAAACCACTCAGCAAATAAGGTGGGCAGCGTGGATTCCAGGAGGTGTGGAATTTTTAACTGCTGACTCCATGCACAGGCGGTGGCTGGGAGGGCTTGTGCCAAGCCGCTGAGCCCACAGCAGGCAGCCTAGCCCACGACAGGCAGCCTAGCTGGGGTATGGGGGGAGTGGGGGGTGGTTCTAAAACCAAATGTTGAGGTGCCAGATAAACCCGCAAAACAATCCCACACCAGTTTGGATTAAAAGGGGTTATTTATTGGAGGGGAAAAACTTACAGAACACCGTCCTACACCACAGTCCTCTCATAGCAAACAGGAAACAGAGAGTCTAGCAGTTTGAATGGGAATGGGAAGCAAGAGAAAGAGAGCAGAGGGCTGCTGCCACTTTTTAAAATGAATGAAACCACTCCCCAGTGGGCTGGTATCTTAAAGGCTATTGGCTGAAGGAGCAGAAGGAGCTCCCACAGCAGTTCATAAATGCCATTTAAGTGTTTGGTGGCATGGCCTCGTAAAATAGCTGCCATGTAGTTTTTACTGTTAATTCTGAGTCAGGAAATCTTTCTTAAAGGAGCTGCACCTCTGCTTGCTGACAGCAAACAGAACTGACTGAGTAAAGATGTTTACCAAGAAGCTATGCTTGATTCTGTTCTTGTCTGTCTAGAAAACTTTTTATAAGTTATGTTGAAATTCTTGCCAAACCTTTGGGTGCCACTTGTAGCATGGATAATAAAAGCCAGAGACAGATATTGGGCTTCAAGTTGAAGATCAGAACAGCCAAGCCACTAGAGAAGTCTTATCTCTGCCAAGGCTAGGTGATTGCAGACAGACTAACTGAGCCATAAGCCTTTCTCCTCCCATCTTATCTTCCACTTTAATGCTGGGATTAAAGGCATTGTGACTCTCCAGTACTGAGATTAAAGGTGTGAGCCACAACCATCTGGATCTGTTTCTAAATTGATCTTGTGTAGATCAGGGTAGCTTTGAACTCACAGAGATCAATCTGCCTCTGTCCCCCAAATCCTGGGATTAAAAGTATGTGATAGCATTGCCTGGCCTCTAGTGGCTTAGTTTTAACCACTGATCTTCAGGAAAACTTTATTTATTAAACCTGAATAAAATATCACTATACTATCCCTACTTCTTTAAGTTATTAAAATATTGTGTCTCATGGACCAATATTTTGCACTAAAAATACCTATTCCAGTTCAGCTTTAAAAGTAATTATGGAAATGCTCCACTAGAATGCTCAATTGTGAAAAGACAGTGGATTAATTCATTGATGAACTCATATGATGGCATTATTTAAAGGTAGTTTAAATCAAGAAGTGGTACCTACTTGGAGACGGTATGCTCTTGGTTGTTATACCATCTCAGTCCCAAGGCAGTGGAACTCCCCAAACATGGGTTAAATCCTCTGAAAATATGGTCTATATATCTTTCCCATATAAAAAAAATCTGGCTAATATATTTTTCAATGTTTATCTCATCTCTTCCTGCTAAAACAATCTCCTAGTCTTCCATGAAGTATCACAACATGTTTCCATGGGGCGGAGCAAGATTTTTTGATCTTCATCCACAACTAAGTTTCAGTTGTTTATCTGAAGCAATTGATGAGAGTGGAGTGGGGTTGGAAAACAAGAAAGCATGAGACCCCACTCATCATTTTCCTTCTGGTGCTCCAACAGGGAAGCAGAGTAATAAAAAGGAAAGGTATTGTTGTATTCAGTGGGGTCAGGATGGAGGGGTGTATGATAGTTGCACTGTCCTGTGTTCACTTGATTTCCATGACTAGCAGATTCTTGATTTCTCATACGTGATGGGCTTTAAGTCTCTACTTTATGTTATAACCCTATGAGACCATCTACAAGGAAACAATTCACATCTTATGGAGATAAGGTGGGTTCTACAGTGCTCATATCAGCCTATTTAAGTTCCTGTATACTATGCCAAGTACACACCTCCTTACTTGACCAAAAGTGAGTACAAATGAGTAAATGCTCAGTGCTTTACAACAGTACATTGTAAAGAATATCAGAAATCTTCAGTATTTACCCAGACATTTAAGCTATTAGCAAGTCTATGCAATAATATGGCTAAACAGATATTATATTGTTAGAGATGCCTCACACTTGTTATGAGAGGCTGCTTGTTTGTTCCCAGATGCTTAGACCCAAAACAATCACTAAGAAACTTTATTATTTACAATAATGTTTGAGCAATAGCTTAAGCATCATTTAGTTAGCTCATATCTTAAATTAACCCATTTATATTAATCTATGTATTGCCATATGGTTGTGGCTTACTGGCAAGGTTCCATCCGGCATCTGTCTCTGGCAGAGCTACATGGCATCTCCTGACTCTGCCTTCTTTTTCTCAGCATTCAGTTTAGTTTTCACCACCTATCTCTACTCTTCCCTATCACAGGCCAAGCCAGATTCTTTATTCATTAATCAATAAAAGAAACACATATACAGAAGGACTTCCCACACCATTTCCCCTTTTCTGTTTAAATAGAAAGGAAGATATTAACTTTAACATAGTAAAATTACATATAACAAAACAGGTATCAAGCAGTAATTACAGTTACAATATTTATGTCTAAGTTAACAGTAAGTGCATTGTAAGGAACTTCCAAATTCTAGAATTAATAGACACATCTTGCTGCCTGGACAGTCACCCAAAGGTCTTCTGTATCCCTGGGGCACCTATCTTCAGCCTACCAGCCCATATTATCTGTCAGACTTTTCCATGAAGCTGAAAATTTAAAAGACAGTTCCACCTATATTGGCAGTTTGTCAATCACTTTCTTCTGTGTCCTTCAGAATGCCTGGAAGACTCTTTTATGAAGTAGGAAACCTGAAGGACCATCTCACCTTTAGGCAAGTTCAGTAGTCATTTTTCTGTGGGTCCAGCTTGTCCAGTTCATACAGCATACTGTCAAGCAGTCCAGGTAAGAGCAGTTTCTTTCTCAAATGGCTAACCAACTCCATAAGGTGTCTCTTTGATGTTTTGCCTTTTGGCTCCACCCAGTCCAACATGTTGAGTGTCTGTTTATTGCCTCTGAGAGCCATTCCCTCAGCCCCAGATCCAGGGTCAAGTTGCAGCACGTCTGTGTTGTCATTAAGCAAGTTGTAGCACTCTGGTCAAGAACCACATTTAAATGCTATAGCTAGACATCCAAGAAGAGTCAGAGTTCATGCTGGCAGCACAGCCTATAGAGCTGCTTTTCAAAATCACGTGTTTTTTTGTTTTGGGTTTTTTTTTTTTCTACTGCTGAACCATGAAGACCTTTCTTAAAGGAGCTGCAGTATGCCGCCAGCAAACAGAGTAAGAAGCTGTCATAAACTCTGTGTTTTTTTTGTGTCTAGAATTCATTTTCAGACTTTGTCAGGTTTTTATGTGGATGTAGTTACCCACATTGGTTTGCCAATCTACACATTTCTATTTAACCCATTTGGGAGCTCAAAACAGACCAAAGAAAACTTGGTGAACATATGACTGTAACTAGAGTTTTCTCTCCAGGTTGTCAGTTCTCAAATAACCATTCTGAGGCTTAATATGAATCACAAACTATTTGGCTGATGGATCATGCTTCTTATTGGCCAGATTTCCATATAAATTAACCATTTCTAATAATCTATATATTGCCATGTGCCCCATGACTTACTGGTAATGCTCTGGCATGTTATTTGTATGGAAAGCTGCGATGTCTTCCTGACTCTGCCTTCTTTCTCCCTGAATTCGTTTGATTTTCCAATTAGCTATATTCTTCCCTGCCATAGACCAAAGCATCTAATTTATTAACCAATGTTAATAAAATATATTCACAGCATACAGAGGGGCATCCCACATCATATGACTTTTATTGAGGTTACTTACAGGAGTGTGGGTGAGGGGTTACTTACAAAAGCAGTAACTGTAGTGGCATTTCACTTGTATTTTAATAAATAAAACTTGCCTGAGGATCAGAGAGTAAAACAGTTCCACTGGTCAGCCTTACAGACCATGCAGTGGTAATACACACCTTCAATCCTTGTTGCCATACTAGTTTGCCATAGAAACTGGGCAGTGCAGTGCATGCCTTTAATCCCAGTGATGCACATCTTTCATCACAGCCCTAAGGAGGACTATAAAATGGAAGGAAACAGCTCTCAGACAAAGTCTTATTCTAAGATTCCTGGAGGCAGGATCACATTTTGGACTGAGATCAGGGTAAGAGCCAGTGGTTGGCTGCGTTGCTTTTAGGATCTTCAGGTTGAACCCCAAATTCTCTCATTGAGTTTCTATTCATCATGCTTCAAATAATGACTGAAAGATAGCTTCATCACCAAAGACCACCACAGCATGGTGACAATTCATAAAATCTGGCAAGTTAGAGCACACTGCACAGCCTTCAGGCAACTCAACTAGCTGGAGAGTATCATTTCCAAGTGACTCAGAGCTGGTCTCAGATTCTTCTTTATAGTTTGGCTTGTCTGGGGACTCTCAGTGTTTTCGGTTTTTATTTTGTTTGTTTGTTTGTTTGCTTATGGTAGAAGGGAGAGGCCCAGTGAATCCGGTCAGTTTCAGGGACAGTATAAAGATATTTTGAGTTGTTTAACTTTATCTGAATTAAATGATAGAGGCAAAATTCTATTGAAACCATTTCTACAGGTTTTTGATTTTACCATAACCCCAAGCTATAGCCATGTGAGCTTCTGGTATGTCTACCTGGAAGGGACACTAGAGTAGTAGGGCACATAGCTGTTTAACCCTTTCCATAAGGATCATAGCCTGCTCAAAAGTCTAGTGAGCCTTTTTTCCTAGTCCTACATAATACTATTCCTTATCAAATTATACAGAGGACAGATAGCTTAGGCACAATGGGGTATGAAAATCTGTCACCATCCCAAGTATAAATAGGTACAGCAAATAAACATCAAACACAGCCCAACTCCATAGAAAAGGAACAGAATCTTCATTTAAAGGCTTCCTGAGCACCTCAGATTGTAGAGAACACCAGAGCAGCTGGAAAAATTTATTGGGTTATGAAGAGGCAAATAATGGGGAGAGATGAATTAGACAATGCAAAAATCTGAAACAGCTAAAAGGGTAACCACAAGTACTCTGGAGACACTTCTCTTGTGGTTAGAAGCATTCAGGTAAGAGCCAACTGATATGGTGAGGGGTATTCTGGTATGACTGCTTTGTTCAAAAGTGCTTAGCTGGCTGTTAGAATCTTTCCAAGGAAAACTTCAGATTTCTATTTTTCAGAAAAATCAAGTCTACTGGGAAAGTCAGACCCTGGAGAGACCCAGACCATCACCCTAAAACATTGCCACCAGCATTGCCATTTAGGAAGCCCTGTCCTAGAGACCTAACACCAAGAGCCCAAGAGCCTCCTCCCCAAAATTCTGTAACTCTTTTACTGGTGTAGTGAACCTGTGTTGTTGTTGTTATTGTTGTTGTTGTTGGTGGTGGTGGTGGTAGTGGTGGTGGTAATGTTAAGGACTCAAAATTGTAGAGTAGATGTCAGGGTCGCATTGCAGATGGAGGTGGCTGCCATTGTAGCAAGGTAGAACAGAAGAAATAAGAGGTTGTTTTGAGGGAACTCACATCTCTACTATAGAGTGGAGAAGGTCTAGGAAATCATTTAGGATGGTCATCCCGGAGTGAGAGTTAAAAGATCTATGTTTAGAGAGTTTCAAGTCTGTATATGCTAATTATTTAACAGCTTTGGTTGTGGTGTCAGTTGGGGTGAAAAAAGACTTTTCTAGGAAACAAATAATCACTACTCTTCCTTTGTGAGTTGGGACAGCTTCTTCCCTGTGGGTATAAATAGTTCCCTGATCCTCTTAGCTCACCCTTTGTCCTGGGTGTTTTGGATGGTAAAAGAAACTATACCCTGTACAGGCTCATGGTGAAGTTTTGGGGGGTTATATGCACCACATGGATGAGATAATGGAATTCACAGTCCCAGTTGAGATACACACCCCAGAATCAGACAGCTAGAGAGGCTATAGCTGTTTGATGCTGAGGATAATGAAAGTATTTTGGGTTATCATGAAATGTGGAGGCAGGGGTGTTTGGGGGCCTACAGGGGTGGTCAATAAGCAACAGTTCTGGGAGCAGGATGCCTGAGGGTGTGGTCAAATGTCACGTGAACCTCTGAGCTGTAACCAGAGACAGGACAGAAGGTGGCACTGATTATGAACTTAGTATAGCCCAACTATATCTGAAATTTCCATGCCAGTTGTCCTGTCTGAGCAGTCTGGAGGATGGAGAAAATTTATAGCAAAAGGGCAAAGAAACAACCAATATTAGGTGTCCTCAGGGACAGGTGCAAGATTTTAAGCTTTAGTGTTCTTATCAACTGACAGGAGTACTTTTGGAGAGTTGATCCTGGACCCATTTGAGCTGTTTCAGAAGAATCTAAATTGTGATCCTGAAGCTCATCTGTTGTTGCAGTTGTGGTGAGGATGACAAGATATGGACTCATGCAGCATGTGTTGAGGGCCAGTGGGCAAGATTAGATAAATCCAATCCCCTGCTAAGATGTCAGGGGTGATAAAGTCATCAGAAGGCTGAGGGAGGCTCAATCAGCATGCTCCTTGAGAAGGTGTTATAGAGTAAGAGAAGGTAAATTGTCAGGGAGTGGGGATGGTTACAGAGGAGATAAATTTCAAAGAAAGAAAGAATTGCCTTACATCAACTCCAATGGGCTGAGGAAGGATGGAGCTCAGGTCATGACCTGAATGCAACTTAGAGAAATAAGAGTTGAGTTCAAGGAAGGTGAAGTTAAGAAGATAAAAAATGAGTTTTGTCTCTCACTTTGTGAGTTTTAATAAATTTATTAGCCCTCTTCATCTTTCCTAAGGACTGGGGCAACAGCGAATGATGTGAAGATGTCACTGTACCTCCAGAGTCCTTGACTATGTGAGTTTAGAGATGAATACTGGCCATTATATAACTTTACAGAACTAGGTATTACAAATCTAGTTAAAAATATTCATTATATGGGAACAGACCACTTCTGTACTCTCAATCATAGTAGGGAAAACTTTTACACATCCTAAGATAGCCATGCTTTTTGTTAAGGTGCATGTGTATGAAATATGTCTGCCATCTTCCTTAGAAAGACTACCCCTAAACTGCTGTGGATTGAAGAAAGAGAGAGGGTTGTAAAGCTCCTTTTGGGAAGTTTGAATGCAGGTGGGTAATAGCCTTAATGAGAACAGAAAGGATAGGTTGGGAGAGAAATTAGAGGAAGCAGTGAAGAGGTTAATGTCCAACATGAAAGGAATTGTGGATGTCTGCCAGGAATGAATTTGCCTGAGCATCAGCGAGACAGTACCTATCTTGTAGAAGAAGCCAGAGGTAGAAGACCACAATGGATCCCAATGTCCTGGAGAGCTTGTCTTTGGGACTTGAAATTGGTAGGATTTAAGTTTGGAGGGCCCAGTGGTGTATTCCACAGGACTATACAGTGAGAATATAGTTGAAAATATCACTAGGCTAACACCCAATTTGAAAAGCTTTGACAATATTTGCTTTTGGAATAGTCTCTGTCATTTCTGTAAAACCCCTGTGATGCCATAACAGCCCCTTTCCATAGTGGGACTCACCCTAGAAAACCTCATCAATGTATTAATCAATTATTAGGCATGACTTCCTCATGCACTGTTATACAGGATGACTTTTCATTTGGCCATATAATCTTGATATGTAGAATATACTGGGTTCCTTGAATTCTAGAAAAGGCCCTGGAGAAAGGAAATGCTTCTCACTTGGGTGTCAGCAGGAACAAAGCCTCCACTTGGCCCTGCTCCAGATTTTACACGACAACAGTTTCCCCTTTGAACAAGTCACCTTAGATGTTATCTCTAGGGTTAAGAGATTCCCTTTAATGAGCAAGCATTTGAAGAAAATACCAACGCAGTTCAACTACCATCCATTTTCCTTCCTCAGTTTATGCTGGTTTCCATGGCTACCAAAAATACTGTGTTCCCAGTCACTGTGAGAACAGAAGTGCTTAGAAAGTATACAGTAATGCTGCATTTTCTTCCTATTTTCTCTACATTTATCAATTACAAACCTCTAGCTTAACTCACTACACAAATGTAGTTAACACACAAACTCCCTCTCCTCTGCTTAGAAATCATAGCCCCTTTCTCTCTTTACTCTTCAGATATGCCCAGGTGCTTTACAGCCATGACCTTCTAAGATATAAGTAGATAACAGGTGCCTGCCTTGTTAGCATTATCTGTCTCCTTGGCCCTAAAAAAAATGCATGCCTGGCATTCTTACTATTGCCAAAGAATTGATAATTGTGTTTGTGTGGGTATATAAGCTGGAAAACTTATGGGATTGAGAGAGAACATGGAAGAATAAATGGGACATGATGAGATGATGTATGAGCTGATTTGTTCTCCCTCAGACCCCTCTAGCCTGTTTTTGCTTGCTGTAATCATCCTGTCTGAACCCTGAGGGAGCACTGAGGCTGGAACTCAGAGGCTTCTAGTAGTTCAAGAAGAGAACGGAAGAAGGTGGGTTAGGGGTGTTGACTAACTTTAGCAGTTTTGCCAGTAAATGCATTTCCCAGAGCTATATTATTGGTAGGGTCATGATGACCTACACAGTGATCAACTTCCACCTGTTCATGAAGAGAAGAGGATTCTACAAGCTTTAGAATGAAAGGTCCATTAGTAAATGATGTTCCCTTGGTGGTGAGAATCCTCTCTTCTGCCAGATGAAGCCATGGTTGTGTAGGATGTGGAAGGTGTATTACAAATTCATGTATTTATTGATAGTCTTGCCTTGTGTCAGGGTGAGTGTCCTAGTTAAAGTTATGAGCTCTATCTTCTAAGAAATAATGCCAGTGGTAAAGGGGCAGACTTTATATCCTGGACAGAAAAGACTACAATTGGTGTACACTGACTGACAAGAGCCAGAGGACCTGAGATGAACTTCTGTCTATAAACAAGGTACAGTTAGGGTATAATAAAGGGGAAATAGAGAGTCTTTGATTTTTGAAGGTGAGAGAGTCAAGTAATTCTAGTCAGAAGCAAGTAATGGTAGTCACTTTGTTAAGAAGTGAAGCCAGGCTAAGAGAAATACAAGAGTCAAAATGAATGTCATCCTTGTGTTCTTATTGCTTGTTTGTTTTTTCTAAAACCTAATATTGAAGAGTTGGAGGTTAAAGTGAGTTAAAGTAGAAAAGCTTCTGTGTTGCAGTCAGTCCTTGAGTCTGTGTGGTGAGAGGACACAGAAAGAGACAGAAGAGCCAAAGATGAGTTTTGAAACTTGTTTGACTAGTAGGATGGCTGCTGCTAGTAGGCAGTGTTGCCACCCCCTAAACTGTCGTGTCTAGATGTTTGGAAATAAAAGCAACAGGAGCAAAGACAGATCCCCTCATTTAGCTCAAGACCCTCGAGCCAGCCACCATTTTTCAGTAGTATAGAGAGTGAAGGATTGACCAGAATCTGGAGGGTCAAAAGATGAACCAGAAATAGGATGTATCAGAGGTGAGAGAAGGAAGCGTTAACAGGCCTAGGTGGGCCCAGGGACTCAGCTGAGTAGCCCTTGGAAGCTTCAAGGAGGGTTTGAGCAAGAAGAGCAAAGTTGGGAACCTGAGTTCTGAGGTACCTCACTAAATTCAGGAAGAAGAGAATCCCATCCTTAGTGGTAGGAATATGAAGAGACTTCCGGTGCAGCCTGTAATTGAGAAGAGTCAAAGAAGAGTCAGGGGGAGCAGAAAACCTGGGTACTTGCCTTGAGAGGCAGAGAGTTGAACCTTGGAAGTAACGGCCCTATATTCCTTGCTTCCCTAAATGTTGTGACAGGGAGAGTGAGTGACTACAGAGTAGGAGGTCTTCCACATATTGAATCAGGCTACTTGGAGACAGGTGAAAGAAAGGAGTTTGATGGCTAGAGACAGGCCAAACATATTAAGAGCCATCTTCAAATCCCTGGAAGAAGACATTCTTTTTTAGTTGGGATGATATTCCTGCATCTGGGTCCTTTCAGGCAAAGATAATATGTGAGTAAGGATATTAAAGAATAGTGAGAAAGGCATCCTTAAGAACCAGAATAGTGAAGTAAATAGTATAGAAAAGAATCTGAGAGAGCAAAGTGTAACAAGTTGGGCACTACTGGGAAACTTGTGCTAATGATTCATTATAGGACAAGTGAGTATGCTTGACAATACCTCTACTGAGAATATGTTTCATGACCTTGTCTACTCTTTAAGGAGATATGGTTTTGAGAGTGCCAGTGGTGGGAAGCAGGTCTGAGAGCAGGTTCATAATAGGGAAGTGATATGGAAAAACTGAAGGAAACAAAATATTCTATACTTTGGGGTCAACAACATCTGGGAGGTGATGGGATAGACCGTTAACTATGTTGATGGGGGAAAGGCTCTCCAGAGCCAGAAAAAGGAGGAAAACCCATGAGGGAGGTTGTTGAGTGAAAAGAGGAGAAATGTAGCTTAGTCATAATGTTTCTGTCCAGTAGCAAGTCATGGACCCTAGGAATGAGGAATGAATGAGTAATTAGGTGGCCTCAGAGAGAACAGAGAAGTAGGCCAATAGCCACAAGATGGTGAGCGCAGTAATCAACACCCACAACCAAGGCCTGAGTTTTAGTGGAATAAGTTGGAAGTATATAAAAATGGCTGTTGCAGCAATCAAAAGTAACAGACTTACTCCCTATCTTGACATTCTCCCTGAGTTCCTCAGTAGTTACACTGATGGTATCAGTGGGTGCTGAGGTCCAAGGACCATGTCAACCTTTGGCAGCCAGACCCAGATGATCAGAAAGATGACCTGGTAGAAGAAGAACATGAAGAACTGAGCTAACTTGGTGAGGCAAAAAAGGGCAGTAAAACCAAAATTGTCCCATCCTTCCACAATTGGGACAAGGTCCTGAGGGTGGATGAGTTGAAGGGCAGTTCTTTGACAAGAGGCCAACATTGCAACATTTAAAATAGGCTGCAGGTGGAGGTCACTGGTGCCCCATATTTGGAATTGGTGGCCTTAGGGAAACTGCCAAAAGCTGTATTTCTATCACTGTAGGCATCTTCAGTATTTTCCTAAACCTTCCTTCCATTAAATACTTTAAATGCTTTATCAACAGATTGCTCTTAGAAGTTTGAAGGCCTTCATCCAAGCCTTTCAGCTTTCTTCTAGTGTCATGGCTGATTGAGAGTGAAAGTGAGTACTGAAAATAAGCATGCTCTCCTGATAGTCTGAGTCTAGTTTAGTAAAACAAAGAAGAGCCTCTGTTAGTTACACAAGAAACTCAGCAGGGATTTCATTTGGCCATTAAGTAACCTCTCTCAATTTGTCAAAATTGACCACTTTTGTAGGGTCTTTTGGAGCCATTTTAGGAGGCTTGTCCTAGATTGCCCTGTCAGTTTCTATGTATTAAATTTGTAGTTCTTGTAGGGGTCAGTATGAGGGACAGTGTGGTGGTTTGAATAAAAATGTCCCCCTTGGGTTCATAGAGAATGGCACTACTTGACTGGGTTTAGGAGGTGTGGCATTACTGGAGAAATCATGTCACTGGGGTTGGGCT
This sequence comes from Ondatra zibethicus, assembly GCA_004026605.1. Lineage (NCBI taxonomy): Eukaryota > Metazoa > Chordata > Mammalia > Rodentia > Cricetidae > Ondatra > Ondatra zibethicus. The sequence goes on from PVIU01016321.1 coordinate 26,928, forward strand.
TTGTGGTTTCAAATGCTCAAGTCAGACATCGGGGCTCTCTCTCTCTCTCTCTCTCTCTCTCTCTCTCTCTTGCCTACTGATTTAGTAGTAGAATGCTCAGCTACTGGTGGTTTCTCAAAAAAATGGGAATTTATCTACTTCAAGATCCAGCTATACTACTTCTGGGCATATACCCAAAGGATGCTCAATCTTATCACAAGGACTATTGCTTAACTATCTTCATAGCAGCTTTATTCGCAATAGCCAGAACCAGGGAACAACTTAGATGCCCCTCAACTGAAGAATGGATAAAGCAAATGTGCTACACTTACAGAATGGAATATTACTCAGATGTTAACAACAAGGACTCCAGGAAATTTGAAAGTAAATGGATGAAACTAGAAAAAAAATCATCCTGAGTGAGGTAACACAAACCCAGAAAGACAAACATGACATGTACTCACTCATAACTGGATATTAACTATAAAGAATAACTATGCTACAATCCACAGATCCAGAGAGGCTAGGTAACAAGGAGGGCTCAAGGAGGAATGCTTGGATCTCTCTAGGAAGGAGAGATACAATAGGAATTGCATGTGGAGAATGGTTGAGTGAATGGGAACAGGAGGGATCAGGTAGGGAGAGGAGGGAGGGAAAGAGTACCAGTAGAAACAATTCTAATTGGAGTGAGGCATAACAGGGAAAAGCTAGAAGTCTAGTGCAACAGAAACTCCCAGGAATATATGAGGGTGAGACTAGCTAAGAATCCTAGCAATAGGGGTATGGAGCCTGAACTTTTCAACTCCTATAGCCAGGAAACTGTTTAACTTGAGGGATTGGTACACCAACCTAGCCATATAACCTTTCACCAATAATTATCCTTCCTACAAGATGTGCTGGGGTAAAGGTGGCCCAGATATTGTGGAAGTGGCCAACCAATGATTGGTCTAGCTTGATACCCATGGCATGAGAGGGAGCCCACCCCTAACACTGCCTAGAGGGCCAGGACCCATAGGCATAGAGACCTAAGATAGAACCAAATATAACTGGCAAAACAGTTAATGAAATGATTCATAATGATATTCTGTTATACTCATAGATGGTTGCCTAGACCAATTGTCACCAGAGAGGGTTCACCTACAAACTGATGGAAACAGATGCAAAGACCCACAGCTAAACATTAGGTGAACCTTGGAAAATCCTGAAGAAGAGGAGAAGGAAAGATTGTAGGAACCAGAAGACTCAAGGACCTCACAAGAAAACCCACAAAATCAACAAACCTTGGCTCAGAAGAGCTAACAGAGCCTAAACTGACAACCAGGGAATCTGCATGGCACTGGCCTAGGCCCTCTGCATATATTTGACAGTTGTGTAGTTTGGTCTTCTTGGGGGACTCCGAACAATGGGAACAGGGTCTGTTTCTGACTCTTTTGTCAGCATTTGGGACCCTATTCCTCATACTGGATTGCCTTGTCCAGCTTTAAAATGAGAGGAGGTGCAAAGTCTCACTGCAACTTGATATGCTGTGCTTTGTTTACATTTATACATGGGAGGCCTGCATTTGTCTGAATAGAAACAGAGAAGGGGAACAGAAGTAGGTTGGAGGACAGGGATTGCAAGGAGAAGATGGAGCAAAAACTGGGGTTTGGATGTAAATAATAAAAAAATAAATAATTAATTAAAAACAACTCTCAACTCCTCTCCAGCACCATGCCTGCCTACATGCAACCATGCTTCCCCCATGATGATAATGGATTAAGCCTCTGAATATGTAAGCATTCCCCAATTAAATTCTTTCCAATGTGATGATATTTTGTTTGTGATATAAAAGTAAATCTTGTATGGTGATCAGAGTGTGGGGTTAGCCACTAGTTAGCCATAGAGGCCATGCACTGGTGGCATTCTACTTTAATTCCAACAATGGGGATGCAAGGGCAAATGGATGCTGTAAATTCAAGGCCACACTGGGCTACACTAGATTGATATAGTCTAAAAGAGAAACAGTACCAGGCAGTGGTGGCTCACACCTTTAATCCCAGTACTTGAGAGTCACACACCTTTAATCTCAGCACTAGGGAGGTGACGACAGGAAGGGGTATGGGTGGGTAGAGAGAGGAATATAAGGTGGGAGGAGACAGAAGCTCAGGTATTTAGTCTGAAGATTCCTAGAGACAGGATCACCCATTCGGTCTGAGAATTTGGTAGAAGTAAGAACTAGTGGATAACTCCGCTGCTTCCCTGATCTTTCAGCACTAATCCCAATATATCACTCAGGGGGTTTTATTAAGACCAACTAGAATTCACACTACACTTTCCTTTATAAGAACTTCTGTGATCACAATGTCTTTTCACAGCAGTAGAACTTTGACTAAGAGAGACAGCAACTCCCCTATGGGAAAATCACCATCAGAGCTGTGAAAATCATCTGAGTGAGCCTGAGCAACTGTCTAGACTCTTTCCTTTCCTCTGCAGTAAAGGTAGAAGAAAGACATAGAGATCATACCAGATAAGGTTATAGGATTGGGAAAGGGCATTGAAAGACTCTAAATGCATTTCTGAGGCCTCTCAGCTCTAAAGGCATTTCTGAAGCCTCTCAGTATTACACACCTCTCTCCTGGAGACGTGACAGTCATCCACACACGAATGTTGGGAACTTTCCATCATCTCCCTGAGTCTTTGTAAATGTTCTATTGAATAGGGGCAAGATAACCCTTAGGTGTTGACTCAGTTACTGGTGTTTTTGACTCAGTCCGTGGGAAAGGGGCAAAGTGACCCATAGAGGCTCCCTCTTAACCTCCCCCGAACACACAGCCATTTTCCTACCCTGGCATAGACCAATCACTGCTAGTAGCCCTTTGAATAAGCCAATCCAATTAGTTGGAAAACAACCCTCTGGCTCTCCCCTTGTTTCTATGGCTTTTTGCTTTAAAAGATGGGCTATAACAACTATCGAGGTCTTTCTGGCTTCTCGAATGCTGAAAGACCCTGTCACGACAGAATTAATAAAATCCTCATGCTTTTGCATCGACTGTAGTGTTTGGATGGTGTCTTGATGCAACTCTTCCCTAGAGCTTGGCCTCCTAGTCCAACAGTATCTAAATACTTTAGTTAAATTAGTGGAGTTGTTTGAAAAAGAACCCAGATTCTCTTCTACTTAAGAATGATCAGACAAAAAAAGAGTCAAGAATATAAAGGGACACTTGAGCACCCTACACCTTCCTGAGAGGATATATTCCATCAATGAGAGACATGGTGAGAGTTACTATTTGGGATAGTGGAGGTTATGGCACTTGAGGATGTCTAGAGGGTTGGGAACAGCAGGTGAAGGAAGTGGTGATTGGGCAGGTAGAAGCACAAGAGTTGAGGAAAATGAATGCTCTGTGGAGGTTGAGGTGAGTGGTCAGAGTACAGAGGGGGTGGTGTATGAGGAGAAGGAAGAACAGAAAGTGGTTGAGGAGGTTAAAGAGATTTTGGTGATGTTTGTCAGTACTGGAGAACTTGATTATGCTAGTGGTAGGTGCAGGTGCTCTGTGTCTAAATCAAAGGCAGAAGAACTGTATTTTAATTCAATTGTATTTTAATAAATAAAGACTGCCCAAAGATCTGAGAGTAAAAGAGACCCACTGGTCAGCCTTACAGACCAGGTTATGGTAACACCCACCTTTAATCCCAGTAGCTACCCTAGTTGCCATAGAAATCAGGTGGTGAATTCCTTTAATCCCAGTGGATTATAGAATGGGAGGAAACATCTCTCAACAGATGGTCTCATTCTGAGATTCCAGGAGGCATTATCGTCATTTCAGACTGAGGTCGAGGTACAAGCCAGTGGCTGGCTGTTTTGATTTTCAGATCTTCAGGTTGAATCCCAATTTCTGACATTTATTAATCATGCTTCAAAGAACTCATGGGATGGAAAGGATTTTTAGCTTTTGACAGGAGGATTTATGTGTGTAGCAAGAGACTTAGAGGGTAGTGTGAGAACAAAGAGCAAAGGATTGAATACAGGGGACACTGGACCACCTACCAGTGACTTGGCAGAAATTGTTGAGATCTGTGAAAATGAGAATTCGAAGGTCAAATATGCCATATTTTGGGCACTGAGATTGAAGTCAAGCTTGTATAGAGGCCAGGCTGTGTTGCAGTAGAAAATAAGGTGCTTAATGGCATCACTGAATCCAAGAAAGGAAAAAAAGTTGAGGAGACAAGCAAGAGGAGTGGGAGTGCTGACTGGGATCCCATGGTCAGTGAAGAGGATTCCTGAAGCGGGGGTGCCAGAAAAGGAATCCCAGTATCAGAACATAAAGTGGGTGGAAAACAATGAGGAAAAGTCTTTCTTTGTAGTTCAGTAACTGGGGGCTGTGACTATGAGACTGGCTAGAAGGAGACCAATAATATATATAAGCTCCAAGAGACAGGGGTTGCAGATAATAAGGATAAAGAAGGATGGAACGGTGAATCACAGGAGGGGGAGGCAAGTACCTTATGACACAAACACGACCCAGAGGGCATCCAAAAGTGGAGTGAGGCTTCTTAGGAAAACTCCCAGGTCATTAGAGACATGTGTTCTTTACCAGGTGACTGGTGCCCAGGAGGGCACAGGAAGATGCAAAAGTTATTATTAATAACAAAAATTAGGCCCACCTTACAGGGTTTGAGTAGATTAAACAGGATAATACATGATGTACCAGTATGACTATGTGGAAGAGTTGAATATAGGCAGGCAGTTCATTAAGGCATCTACACAAGAGGAGAGACTAGGTAGAGAAGACTAGTAGCTAGAGGAGAGAAATAGCTAAAGAGACAGACTTTAAATTTTATAGTCAGATATGGTGGGTGGTAGACGCCAGTTAAGGCAATTGACACATAACACAGGAGGCAATCAGCACTTTTTGGCTAAGTTAAAGGAGGTACCACATCACCCCAAAAGGACCCAGGAATCCATCCTGGGTTATTTCATCACGTATAAGTAGGCACAGCAAGAAATTACCCAACAGCCAAACATCTTGGTAAAAAATAGTAGATTTAAAGAAAAACTGCCAGTCAGTCTAAGATAGTAGACAACAGCAGCCCAACTGGGAAAGTTTGCTGGGTTATAAAGGGGGCAATTCTAGTGTATCTAGAATAGCCAAGTTGGTAACTATGGGAACTCTGGAGACCTGTCTTTTGTAGTCAGAAGCATTAAGGTCATAGTCAACTGCCATGGTCAGGAGCATCCAGGTGTGACTGCAGTGTTCAAAAGTGCTCAGCCAGCTGTTAGACCTTTCTGAGAAATGCATTGTTTTGTTTTTTCTCAGAAAAATCAAGTCTCCTAGGCAATCCAAGCCCTGTGGGATGCAGACCATTACTCTAAAATATTGATACCTGCACTGCCATTTTGAGGGTCCTGTCTTAGAGACCTAACACCAAAAGCCCCCTCCAAATTCTGTAGCTCTTTTACATATGTAGACACAGACAGTTGTAGAATATTGTCATTAACATTTTCAGGTATTATATGGATCATAACATAACATACCATAATACTCCAATAATTTTCAGCTGAGCCTATCCATTGCACCTTGTACAAATTGATTCCCCCATCCTTGTTTCTTTAAATGTACCTGATTGTTTGTCCAATGGCTTTCCAAACTGCAAAACACTCAGAGGTTAAAATGATGCCACCTATATAGAAAAAGCTTTTCCACCGGATGTCCAGGACAAGGCAACATCCTTAAACCCCACCCCATAACAAACAGTGGGGTTACAAAGATAACTTTGGTGAAATACTCTGAAAGTTTGTTGTTATCTGTCCTCAGCTGGTCTCAGGTGATCCCAGAGGTTCACCAGAAGATAATCAAGGTCTAAGACAGCATAGAAAGGTTCCATCCATTTGTATTAGTTGTTTCTTCCACAGATCAAGGTTAGATACAAAGCATGGATAGCAGATACTCTCTTAATTAACTCTCTGTGATAATCAGCCACTCTCCCTGAGCCATTAAATTTCCATATACTGTAGCTGCACTCTGAAACCTCCCCACATTTCTCTATGCTTAATGTAATAAGTGGGTCTGACTCAATTTGCTCAGAAATACCAAGAGCCAAGGGGGACTATGGCTACTCTCCCTAGCTTCATAGGCTGACTCCCTGAGTCATGTTGGACCTGGGTTGAAATTGTGTTTGTAGCTATAGCTTTTGCCTTTCTGCCCAGCATACCTAGCTATTGGAAGAGTTCCTAGATGAACCAACCATATCCGCCCCCTGTATAACTTTTACTAGAGATAACTGTACCTTCCTTAGTCTTTGGGGAATAATTACCAGCCCTGGAGCAGGCTTTATTTTCTTCACCTGTATTACTATATCATGGATGCCTCTTTCCAAAAGCCCCTTATCACACAGTTTGCCTTTCTATCATTTTTTTTTCTTTAGAAATTTCAGCTCTTTACATTGGTATGGATTTTGCTTTATTGATATAAATTTAAGGTCAATTTTGTTATATGTGTGTGTATTTCTGATATTGATTAGGGTATTGTGATTGTGTAATTCATTTGAGAATGTAATGTATAATTAGGAAATATAGGTTGTTAATGGATATTCGTTGATAATAGTCAAACTTGCAGATATGTTAGTTAGATTTTCTAGAAATATAGAGGTATATTTCAGTTAAATAGACATTCTTCATATATCTCAAGGACTACAAAATATGGCATTTTAAAAGTTTTAATAACTTAGGGCTTTTCATGACAATGAGATATGTCTACTCCTGGCAGCACCAAGCTATTTTAAAAGGAAGATGGGCATCGAAGAGGCTCCTTATGGAGTTTGTTAGCCATTTGGGCAAGAAAGTGCTCTTGCCTGGACTGTTGCATAAACTGGACACAAAGAACCCACAGAGAGAGGACTGCTAAACTTGCCTAAAGGTGAGATGTTCCTTCAGGGTTCCTTCATGAAAGAGTCAGCAACACATTCTACAGGATACAAAAGAAAGTGCCTAAACTGTCTTTAAAATTTCCTGCTTCATGGAAGTGTCTACTAAATACTGTGGGCCTGTAGGCTGAAGATGGATGCCCCAATGGTACAGAGGAACTTTGGGTGACTGTAGAGGCAGCAAAATGTCTCTGTCATTTCTAGAGTTTTGGAAGTTGCTTACTTCTTGTTTACTTAGGTAATATTATATCCTTCTAAAATCTTTGATGAAGTTAACAAATGGATAGTTATAGTTATAGTTTTCCTTTGTTATGATAAAAGATAAAGTAGATATAAATATGGTAACTGTAGTTCTTGCTTGATAACTGTTTTGTTATATGTAATTTTACTATGTTAAAATAAAAGCCTTTCTTTTTTGCTTAAACAGAAAAAGGGGAAATGTTGTAGGAGGTCCTTCTGCATTTGTGTTGCTTTCATTGGTTAAATAAAGAGACTGCCTTGGCCTTTTGATAGGGCAGGACTTAGATAGGTGGGGAAAAGAGAACAGAATGCTGGGAAGAAGAGAGAGAGACAGAGAGCCGCCGCCATAAAGCTGCCAAGTCAGACATGCTGAATCTTTCCTGGTAAGCCATGACCTCATAGTGACATACAGATTATTAAAATGGGTTGAATCAAGATGTGAGAGTTAACCAATAAGAGACTAGAGATAATGGGCCAGTCAGTGTTTAAATAAGTATAGTTTCTGTGTAATTATTTCGGGGGTTAAGATAGCCGGGCACCAGAAACATGGACCATTCCTCATTACTACAAAAAAAATCTTGTCACATTTGTCTTCCAGTAACCTAGTCATACTTTTTCCTCAGCTTTACCTTTTCAATATCTCCTATGGGTTGTTCTCAATTTTAAGACACTCTTTAAATGCCAAATTTAGATCTTCTTTATGAAGATCTTGCCAATGGACCCTGCAAAATCATTAAATCTCCGTGCCTGCCTCAAGGTCCTTGCTTGTTCAGCCTTTTCTTTAACTCCTGTGTGAACATGGTTCTATCCAGTCCAGTGACTGGACAAACACAGCCCATTTTATTACTGGATCCTTCAATAGTATCTGACCCTCCATGGTCCTCTAGCCTCTGTTATTTGTGGGGACTTTAGATGGGGATAACCAAGTGCTCCTAATGGTTTTGATATGCCAGTCCATAAGGAACAGGTTTCCCTCATAAGATCTCAGGTTATGCAGCCTTTGCCTTAAAGAGGGGTGGCTAGTTATATTACTCAGTTTTTCAGCCTTCACAGTAGCCAGACTGAGCCCATCTGATCCCATGACACACTGGCTCACAAGCCAGGCTGAGACAGGCTTTTTTTGTTGCTTGTTTAAAAAGTCTTTCCTAATATCAGTGCTGAGTATTTCCTGATTCCCTCAGTTTGTTGTACTGGGCCATTGTAAAGGATCCATCTGTACACTGGACCAAATATATCCCCTAATTTTCTACTAAAGATTTGATGGGTGCCTTTTGTTGCTTTTACTACCTTTCTCCATCCTCTTGTTTATTTTATTTTCTTGCCAAATCAGAGGCTATCACCAAGGATGCTAGATGCATCTCCCTCTCACTGCAATTGTCCCTGTATACAAACAAGTTCCTTCTTGACCCTTGTGTGCTAATCTCAAAGACTAAAAACACCTCCTCTAAAATTTTAACTTTTCAGAGCATCTCCATATTCATGTGATGGACCTCACTTATCAAGAAAGCAAGCATGCCAAACCATACCACATAAACAAAGACTGCCATCCTAGGATTCCTCATGCAGACATACCTAACTCTGATGGCTCAGCTTTAGTTATGTATCTCACTACCTTTAGCAAGAACCATGAAACTGTTGTCATTGCACAAAGGTACATTAACACACACCATACAGGAAAGGACAACTGTTGAGGTAGGCCACTCATTCATTGCTGGATACCCAAACTACAAAATAATCACTCAGAAACTATATTATTTGCAATACTGTTTGGCCAATAACTTAAGCGTATTCACAGCTAGCTCCTACATCCCAAACTAACCAATTTCTATCAATCTGTGCATCGCCACTTGGCTGTGGCTTACTGGGTAAATTCTATCTGGTATCCATCTCTGGCAGGGCTACATGGCTTCTCATTGACTCTGCCTACTTCCTCCAGCATTCAGGTCAGTCTTCCCTGCCTAGCTCTACTCAGCCCTATCACAGGCCAAAGAAGCTTCTTTATTAACCAATGGTAATAAAATGTATTCACAGCATACAGAGGGAAATCCCACATCACCTTCCATTTTCTGTCTAAATAAAAAAGAAGGTTTTAACTTTAAAACAGCAAGATTACATATAACAAAACAGGTATCAAGCAAGAATCACAGTTACAATATTTATATCTACTTTAACTTTTATCATAACTAAGGAAAACTATAATTATAACTATCTATTCTTCAACTACATCAAAGACTCCAGAAAGATATATTACCTAAGTTAACTGGAAGTACATTGTAAGCAACTTGCAAAACAGAGACATCTCGATGACTGGACAGTACCCAAAGTACTTCTGTAATGTTACAGGCACCCATCTTCAGCCTACTGGCCCATAGTATCTGGTAGATTTTCCCACAAAGCAGGAAAGAGAGTTTGGTGGCTACATGGCTTCTCACAACTTCACCTTCTTTCTCCCAGCATTCAGTTTAGTTTTCCCTACCTAGTTCTACTCTGCCCTGTCACAGGACAAGGAAGATTATTTATTCATTAACCAATAAAAGTAGGAAATATACAGAAGGACTTCCCACACAAGGCAATTGTATCAGGATCTCCTCCATGGATGCTCACCTCTCAGACTGCCTATCCTCAATTGCATGCTTTGCTACCCATAGGTGTTCCTCCTCAACTCATCTTTGGTTTAGTCAGGTGTCAATTAGGACTTTTCCTGGTGAGATACCTAACACATGTCTACCCCAAACAGGGAGCCTATAGTAGACAAAAGAAGGATACCACCAAAGTCCAAATTTGTGAACCAAAACTTTTATTGAGGTAACTTACAGGAAGATGGGTTAGGGGTTACCTACAGAAGCAGAAATAATCATAGATAGTTGCATCATCAAAGCTCATCCCAGCACAGAAGACAGTTCACAAAAGCTGGGAACCTGGAACACAATCCTCACACAGCTCAAGAGAGTATCCTTTCCAAGTGACTCTGGTCTAAATCTCTTCCATTTAGCTCAGCTGTTTTCTTCTTCTTTCAAACAGCCAGATTGGTCTCAGAGTATTCTTTGCAGATGCATGTCTGAGAGTCTTTGAAGCTTGTCTCGCCTGAGAGTGACCCTCAGCAGTCTTTTCTGTTTATATAGTGTTGGGGAAGGAGAGAACCAAGTGAATATAGTCAGTTTTAGGGACACCCTGAAGCTCTTTTGAGTTGTTTACCTTCTGTCTTAAGAAGCTTACCTGGGAGGTAGAATGTTTTATTCCCAGAAAACTGCTATACACAGTCATTTACTGTGACCATAGTAAAAGTGAGCCATTCAGTATTAGAAAAGAAAGAAAGAAAATTAGGATATTCTTTATAACCTTTTATTATTGTTAGATCCTCATCTTTTATCATTGGTAACTGTAGGATTCCATTTAAAAATCATGACAGTCACTTAAAGAAGCATTCAATCCAAATACTCACTACTAGACTAGTGAGTTGAAATTATTCTGCTTTGCCCTGGATACTATTTATTAATACACCTTCTTGCACTGGGGATTTTTCTCCTCCCTTCTAGGTAAGGGTTAAAACTATTTTCCAAAATTATCAATCGTGGGCTGCCCTTTCAATTTCTTTGACTCAGTTCAGTATTTTACAAGTAGCATTGGCTCACCTTACTAGAACAAGCCTCAAGATGCCTCTTAATTTAGGCCTCTGTTCTTTTGGCATTCAGAGCAAAACATGTGGTAAAAGTCAGAAATTAAAGAGCAAATAATAAAGTGGCCCAACCAGCTTGGCAGCTCCTGCCATGATAGCTGGGATCGAGTACTTTGGAGGGAGAATCTTACTTCATCTCTGCTCAGTTGACTATGGTGCCTAGGAGGAAAGCTTGGTGAAGCAAGAAGAGGTACCCCAATATCCATTTTTTTCTTTTACTTTTGCTTCATATGAAGTGTGAGCTTCAGTATCCTTTATCTTTATCTGTCCTTGTGAGTTGAAATAACTTTATCAGTTCTAAGTATGAAACAATTTACTTTCCCCACCTTTATTATTAATCTGCCACCATGCAATAAAATTTAGGTCTACTGTACATGGTTTGAATAGATTAAACATGATAATACATGTGCTTTTAGCTGGCAATATTCTATAGAACAGAAGCCAGGGTAAAATTTTTAAAAATTGAATATTTATCTGGTAGGAATTATTTTCAAAAGACAGAATCGTTGTCAGAGGCTGCTCATGCATTTCCCAGCTGCCCAGACCAGAAATAATCACTCAGAAACTGTATTAATTAAATCATTGCTTGCCCAATCACTTAATCATATTTCTAGCTAGCTCTTTTATCTTAAATTAATCCATTTCTGTTCATTGTTGTATCACCATGTGGCTGTGGCTTACTGGCAAGATTCTGGTGCATCTGTCTCCTGCAGTGGCTACATGGCATCTCTCTGACTCTGCCTACTTTCTCCCAGCATTCAGATTAGTTTTTCTGCCTAGCTCTATTCTGCCCTTTGTTCATTAACTAATATAAGCAACACAAATACAGAAGGACTTCCCACACCACAGAATAACCTTTATAACATTTAAAGATATGATCAATCCAACAATATTTATATACAAAATACAAAATTAATCTCAAAAGATTGACTATAATAAAACCATGTTTCAAAAATATTTTTCAGGCTACCTGATATATTTTGGAAAGTAATCTTACAAAAACATGTATTTTTTATTTGCTTTGGTATTTTGCCTGCATGTATGTCTGGTTGTATAAAGATGCAGGATTACCTTCAACTGGAGTTACAATTTTGTGCTGCAATGTGGGTACTGGGAGATAAACCTGGGTCCTCTTGAACAGCAGTCTGTGCTCTTAATTGCTGAACCCTCTACAGTCCTAAAACATATGTTTTTTAAGGAACTATTAACATAGACACCAAGTAGTTTTATGTGGTGGCAGTATAAAATAACTGAAAACATGTTTATAAAACATACTTTATTGATATTAAACATTTATTAAAATTAGGGTATAAATAAGTGGTAAGGGTCATGAGATTTTAATTGATGCAGGTTATTTATTCCCTGATGACCATTCTTAATACAGTGTAATCTGAATTTTCATTAGAATGCTAGTAAAAGAAGAAAAATCCTAATTTTCCAATGTCTTATTTAATCAATTTATTTTAATTAGTTTAATATCATCTTTTAAACATTTAAATTAATTATTTGAAAATTCCATCCATTTATACAATGTGTTTAACACCCATTAACTACTACCTCACATCCCCTAGGTATCTGTATCCTATCTCCTCTCCAACGTCATGTCCTCTTTTTTGCTGTTATTAATAACCCCATGATGAAACTTAATGATACCCATACATACATGTGACTATTCATTAGAGAATGGGTATCATAGCAGCAGTTATGCCTCCAATGAGTGACCTTCCCTCTCTCAACTGCATTAGCTTCTGCACTGAGAATGGGGTCCAAGAGGTCCATATCATATCCATACTGCAATTTTTTGGCTGAGTTGATCTTGTGAAGACTTTGTGTATGGAGTCATAGCTTCTGTGATGAGGTATACAATAGCCTAGGTTATGTGCAGATACCCAAATTTCATATTCCTTAGTATTTACAGTGTTCCCCAAACCTTGCTTTGAAGGAAATTGATATAAATGGCCTATCTATAGCTTAGTATTCAAAGTTACTTGTATTTGGCTCTTTCATCAGCTCTGAGTCTCTGACATAACTACTACTCACTTTGAAAAGAAGATTTTCTGACTAAAGTTTAGAGTACAATAAATCTATGGGTATAAACATAAATATCCAGAAATCAGTTTGACAGCATGCCAATTTAACAAATCAGTAATAGTTATGTGCCCCTCTTAGGACTATACTCTTACACGTCATGGGATTTTACCAGGATTACAGTACTGGGAATAAAATTCTCTTCTGTAGGTAAGGCCTCAGATCTATCAGAAAACATTCAGCTATCCCATAACTGTCATACCACCATTGCACAAGTAGGCACATCTTTTTTGGTATGTTGACACTATAGCATGTTTGATCCAGCAGTAGTTAAAACCATTAATGATTTTTCTCCCACAACAGCCAATATAACATCATCTGGCACTTAGTAATCTAGGCACCAGGAAAAGATTTTATTTATATAATGTTTTCTTTAAGTTCAGATATTTTTTTTACTATTTTTCTTGATGTTTTAATGGGTTTCCATCAAAGTCTAAGACTGCATTAGTATCTTCATATGGTTTGATGCTTGAAAGAATACTTACAATTCTCACATAAATACCCAATCCCTTGCGGCTCTTAATATTCTTTCTTTATTCTGTATGTTTTGTGTTCATGTTTTCATAAAGTCTTTTTTTAACATGGACAATAAGATTAATGCCAAGGAGCCATTAATAATCAACTACTACTGCCTTGCCTTATTCATTCTTTCCTGAGTGAGTGTTTAGCATAGAAAGTTTCTGGTTAACTTAGGACAGAAAATTGCACTTTTGTTCTTCCTCAAATGCAAGCAGATATTTTGAGTTATCCTATTGTTTATAAAGTAGTTGTGGCTTTATCATTAAAAGGAAGTTTATAATCACTCAAAGCCAGAAGACTACTCACCCAAACCTTTATGCAAAAGTCCCACACTGGCTTCATTAATCTCCATTATGTAACCCAAAAAGCACAGAATAATAAAAAACCTGGAAACAGAGATATTGAGAACAGTGAGATGGTATCAGGATAAATATGACAAATGTTTTCTTCCCTATTTAGGCCTTGGAGTGAAAGAGCCCACATGAACTAAAAGAATTAGAAAAAGCAGTTAATTCTCTTAGAAGCAAGCATGGCTACTTACTTAATTCTTCTTTGTTCTAAGTTCTTCATGTTTTATTTGGCAAGTATCTATAATTTTGGCTATCAATTCAAAACAAGTTTAACATCTATTTTAAAAGAATAATTGAAATGTCTTGTTGAGATATTTATAATTTCAACACAATTTGAATGATTTTTGATTTTTACAAGTTATAAAATTATAGATAGAAGTGGGATTTGTTGCCATAATAAAGCATGAAGTAATCATTTTACTTACACATCTATTTTTGTAGGATTTGATTCCTTAGATATATATTTTTGATAGGATCTCATCATGTATTCCAGGTTGATGTCAAATTCCTTAAACTCCTGATCCTTCTGCTTTCAAGTGTCAGGTCCTAAAATTGCAAACAAGTAATTCCTTCTTATAACTCTTTCCATATCTACATCAATAGGCCCTAAGAATTTTATTCGCTAGTACTCCTCAGCAGCCAGATTAGCAACAAAAATGTAATTAGTTCAGTGATTGTTGATGTTGTTTTTTAATTTCTGTTAGCAAGTGAGCAGAATCGCTAGCTGTGGCTATGATATTTTTATCAAGTGCTTTTCTGTTTCTGTCATCTATACCTCCATATTTTGACAAGTTTAAACAGGCATTCAACTCCATAGTAACATATATATATGACACATAAAGTTGTAAAATAAGAGCATATATGTGTTCAGCCATGGAGAGTCATGATTTTTATTGTTTCATACCTTAGTAAATCTTCAACTCCTGAGTAATAAAATAAGAGTGATACACATGCAGGACCTCTGAAGCAAAGAATATGATGATTTATGTTAGAATGGAGAGAATGGACATTTATTTTCCTACTCACAGTCTAGAGTGAAGAAAAATCCCATTTGAGTCATCAAAAAAGATTAGCAGTATAGGAAATCTTAAGAGTCTAAAAATGCCCACATACTGTTCTAAGTTCCTTGGTTTCCTGGATGAATGATGATTATCTGTATAATTTAACATCTTTCTTTCTGAGACACACACTGCCAGTTGCCTGAACTTCCATCAGCAAAGTGAACCTGGAAAATATTGAAGTAAATGCATGGACCAGTATCAAAATAAGGACAAGTGTGGCTTAAGATATGGAAAACTTATTCTGAGAATTCTTTTGAAAGGAGAAATTGAGAGGTTTAAATAGATATATACTAAAGGCATTAAATTTAACTAAAGGCATTAAATTTAAAATAAGTAGTAATATAAAAGAAGACTTGTGATATAAAGTAGTTTACTAGCAAGGGCACATTCAGATACCTCACATTTCCTAATACAGAAATGTAACAAAATAGTACAATCTGATGCCTCCATTTGTCTTTGTCTCTACCAGTATTTTAACCTGTGATATGATTTTAACAAATAATGATACATGTGGTATATTAAAAGCACACGAGAATACTGAAAAAAAAATCTCAATGTGTTTTGACCTTGAGCAAAAAAGTGACAGTCCCTTGAATAAGAAAAAAATTGTTAGAAAAGCATACAGGTATAAGATTTTATATTCTGAAAAGTCATAAATGATGTCTGAATTATACAAAAACAAATGACTAAAATGTAAAAGAGAGTCTTAAATCTTGTCTTCCATGTGGTTAATCCTTTTGTGGGTTAAAAGTCATAACAACTTGAAAATACAAAAAATACTTTTCTTAGAAACCCTCAGATTTTGAAGCTGGTCTCTCAAGAGCTATACAAAACAGTACTTGGAAACTGCCCAACATTGAATGTTGGAGGAGGGGAGCCACTTGTTGGTTTCTGCCTCCCCCCCCCAGCTAGCTTAGACCTGAAATAATCACAGAAACTGTATTATTTAAATCACTGCTCAACCATTAGCTCTAACTTCTTATTGGCTTACATCTTAATTTAACTCAATTTTATTAATATGTGTATCACCACATGACAATGGCTTATCAGCCAAAGTTCCCAGTTTCTGTCTCCAGGGCCTCCATGGCTTCTCCCTGACTCTGCCCCTTTTTCTCCCAGCATTCATCTTAGTTTTCCCCACCTAGCTCTGTTCTCCTATAGCTCTGCTATAGGCACAAAGCAGTTTTTTATTCATTAATCAATAAAAGCAACACACAGACAGAAGGACCTCCCACACCATTTGAATGTTTATTACCAATCTGTAACTGAAACTCGTTATCAATGCTACCACAAACGTTGTCCATGTTATACATTACGCTACACAGAAAGGCACTGTTCATTTATGAGCATAGAAGAACAACACCTTACTGAGTGGGGTACTGTACACAGCATCGTTGAAGGTAGCAACCTTATCTCCTTAACATGGATAAAAAGCAATTAAAAACCTTCAGAAAACTCTATTCCAAGGGAAATTTGTTGTCTACATTTTCTTATATAGAATGTTATCCAAAGTGTCCTGTGAGTTTAGTAAAGAAAAAAAAGTAGTTGGTTCTACGACTCAAGTAACGTATAGGTAACTCTGCCTTTTTCTTTAGGGCCAGTATTGAGGTGGTAGATGTCATGCAGTACCTCACTCAAGAACGCACCAATCATATCTTTTGATAAATGGGTGGTACATCCTGAAGTGAAACACCAAACATAGTATAACTGAAGGTGGTAACTCTAGTCTATTCCCTCTGCCATTACATTTAATAATCTCACCCATACACTCATTCAATGAATAATCAGAAGAATCTTCTCAAAGGATCTGTATGGCATTTATTCCTCTTACTTTTCTTTTACCACTCTTATCTTTCCTTTCTCTCTTAGTCTTTCCATTTGCTTGCTATCCATACAATAGCACAGATTTAGAACTGAATAGAGAACAGGCATCACCATTTGTCTCTATTCCTTATAGATATACCATACCAGTTTTTATCACTGTGCTACTCTTTATGTATATCACAAAAGTCACTCATAACTGCATATTGCAGGATACATGAAGTTCAGTAAGAATAGTGTTGTAAAGAGTAATCTTCTCAGAAAAAAGATTTACTTATACTACAATGTGAACATAGGCTAGATATCCTCTTGTCCAAGAGTGACCACAGCAACCAGGAACTTACAAATCAAAGATAAAGATAAAAAGATAAAAGGTAAACAATGAATATATGCAGATAAATATGCAAGCAATAAAAACAATGCTCAAAACAATGTAGTACAAAGAATAGAAAACTTAAATATTATTCAAAACTTGAAGTAAGACATTAATGCTCACTATTAAAAGGAGGAGTAAAAGAAACATACAAAATACAGTATATTCAATTACATCCCAAAATTTCAAGCACGAAAAATGATAAAAATAACAACAAAACTACATTGAAAATATAAGACAAAAGCATTCAAAGGGTTTAGAAAATATCTCTACAAATATAAACATGAGATTCTTAAATTAGTAAAAATGGCTTTATTCCATAGTAATCATAGACAAACCTGAAAGTGAACATCACAAGCGTTCTTGTAGCCACCTGACACATATTAAGGCTAACTGGTCCTCACTGCACAGAGAAATGCTGAGGACATACAGAAAGAGTTAGAAGCCCAAGCCACAGGGCACTATGATAACACAAGAAGGAAAAAAGTTAAGCAGGCTCCCTTGTCTCACTTGCAACCTAAATTTCCCCCTGGTTTTGGTGACATGTAACAAAATGCACAACTATCAGCTGCTTTCCAAATATGTTGATACAGTTTTACAGGCTAGACTGTGAGGTTGCAGGTCAAAAATGTAATAATTACCACTTGTTTTCCAGGCTATACTTCCTGTGACATCCACAAATTGGGACTTTCCTGTCTTTCTCTCTTTCCACCTCTTAATTTCTCCTATGTGAGATCTCTAGAGTAAGAGAAGTTACCTCAAATAAACAAGATAGAAAGTAAAGTTAGTATTTTTTATGCTCGAAAGTTCTAAGATAGGCATTTTCTTATCCTTCCAACACTACAAAGAGATCCAAAATTTCAAGTGAATATGTAAGTAGGTATATTAAATGTAAATTATTAAATATCATGGTAGCCCCTTACTAAAGTGATGACCATAGACAATGAAAGACAGCATAAAGTAAAGAAGAAACAGCTAGATTCTATGTTATTGATCAGTTTTGATCTCCATCTTTCATGGAGTGGTATCTGCATTCAGCAGAGAACATTTTTAAAGCTATAACAAATTTGGGCAATGAAAACAGAGAAGGTTTGATGAGGAAATCTGAAAACAAAACAAAATTATAGATTTGAGTACAGAAAATGCATTCTTGATTCATATGAAAAAAGTAACTCTGAGGCTGCACAGAGGACCACTGCCAGCAAAACTCTTCCTTGCAGCTTCATCTTGCCTTTTCAGGATAGTGACATGTAAATAGCTGACAATGTATATAAGAAGGTTGTCCAAGGTGCACTTCTGCAAGTCCTCTGAGATAGCATATCCTTCAGACAAGAAATCCATCTTCAGAGAAGAAAAGCTGTATGTTTGATGCTCAGTGCCCAAATCCAGGAGTACCAC